>VDFB02235831.1:40856-297239 GCA_007258455.2 Sequoia sempervirens
TTTGCAACTTTAATTCCTTGAAAATTGCAATGGCTTTGCATAGTTGGCTCGATTCCTGCGTGGAAAAAAAAAGTTTGGTTTCGTTTCACCAAGTCAATACCGTCCCTTGAATTCTTAGGAAGTAGATTAGAACTTCTGACCCCTTGTCTCTTTTTTTTTTTTTTTTGATCTGCAACCCAAATAAAAGAGCTTCATTGTCCAAACCTTCATTGTGAATTGAAAAAATTCAATGCTTTAGGTGTGATAAGCTTGGTCACTTTTCCAAACATTGTTCAGATAGACCTAAGCATCAAGCCTCCGTTGCAAATGTAGATGATGTCTCTCCACAGAAGAATGAAGAGCCTTGTTACCATGCAATATAATAAGATCCTTGAAGCCTTATGCTTACAATAATTATAAGATCAATATAAGAAGAGCCTTGTTACTATGCAATATAATAAGATCCTTGACTTACTGATGCTTTACTTTTTTCATGATATTATAGAACATTTTTATGGGTTGTTGGAAAGTCCTCCCTTGGGCTACTGAGTTTGGTTACAAGTGATTCATCCAAGTTATTAATCTCTATCTTGTTCTTATTAGATATAGTCCTCCTTTAATATATTTTATACTAGACTCCAATTGAAGTAGATTATTATATTGTATGAAGCAGAGTTTCATTTTCATGCCACATTGTACTATACCATATATGCTACATTTTGAATAATGTTTTAGTCAAATTTGAAAGTAGTAACTGGGGTAATGAAATAAATAAAGGAAAGATTGCAAATTATGTTTGTTTACTTGCTCCTCTTGTTCAACCTGATAGTGAGTGACTAATTTGTGTGCTCTTGAGTTCTTGTGATTTTGTTTTTGCATGGGTTAATTAATTTAATTTGAAAGTCTAGGCATGTGTTAGCTCAGCCCATGGTTTATCAATGTTGCTGCTAAGGAGAGTAGTCTTTTATATAGTATCGCCCAAAACATGCACCTAACTCGAATGTGAGCACATATGAGGCTTGAAAGTGCCTAGCACCATGAAGCGCTGAGTAAGGTAAAAATGGTGCCCGAGGATCTAAAATGATGTTTCGAGTGGCATGATGGATGAGAATAGGCACCTAGACTGACAAGATCTGGACCGGAACTGGTGCCTAAAGATTTATTTGATCGAAGCAAAAGGTAGGTGGCCATCAAGGATAGGTGCTTTGGAGGATGTTTATACTGGTTTGAGCTTGAAAGATGTGTAATGCAATGTAATCAATAATATGAATAAATTTTAATTATTAGTTATGTAATCGTGGAAGTAATGCATAATTTGTTATGTTGGCTTTGTAAAACTATATTGTAATTGAAATTTTTTCATCTATCAACATCTAGTTGTTACTTATGCAATGTGAGGTAAATGCTTGAGTTTGAAATATGTGCAATGCAAATGTAATCAGCAATATGAATAAACTACTAATATAACCATTCTTTTTATGCTATTGTACATCAAGATATTTAACCATTGCTCAATTTGATTAAAAATTTCAAAGAGTTTAATTATGCACATGAGGAGGCAATTAAATTTCGATTGTCAACTTCTATATATGAAATTATCCAATAATCAAGTGTATGTCCATATACAAAATGGCATCAACGCCAACTCAAACAAAATTTTACAATATGTGGCATATGCCATCTCGGTAACTATTCAATATTTACATGCCAAAATTTCTATCTCATTCTAAACTACCGGTGGATCATCAAAATGGAGCCTCTTTGAAGCACTCGTTGCCTCTGAAGGTAGCTGCACAAGAAAAAGTCAAACCACAATTGAGATTAGTTATACTATATAATTTAAAATTGAATAATTAACATCAAAATCAATATACATTAAATTATAATTGAACTCTAAAAATTGTAATTGATTACCTCAAATATCCGGGCTTTCAAAGGGTCAGAGTTCTAGAATATGCCCCTCTCAAAGAACTGACCAAACCATCTTTTGTAATTTCAATCTATATAGGTGAACAAAAACATAAAACCGATCCAAGTTAGCATACAATTGTCAGTAATAGGAACATATAAATACCAAACACAAAATAAAATGAACACATACTTCTTTATGTGTTTCGACACCTCCTCCTTGAGCTACTTCAACACCTACTCCTTCAAGTGTTCCAATACATACTGCTTCGGGTGTTGTGGCCCTTGTCAACAAGGACGTATAGCTCATAATTCCCTGCACATAAAAATGACAAGTACATATGAAACTACCAATCTATGTCGATGTATGTATAATCAATATAAAGATCTTAAAATTCTTAATTCAATCAAATTTGAGTTCAATTACCTTTTGCCCTATCCAACATTGCTAATCTCCATAACTGACAAGGTTAAACCACTGCTAGAAGGTATTTCCTACAAGAGGAAAAATAAGATAAACATATAAGTTATTATATAATTTCATTTTAAATTAGGACAAATTCAAAGGACAAGAAAGTATACACAAATAAATGTAAATGCGAGTGCAAAAATATATACCGTGGTGCATGTCCAGCCAAATGAAAATGGCCCTCAAAAGCATCCATCACATTTGTCACCTCCTCTATTATCAACTACATAAAGCTAGACCATGTAAATAAATATTAGTACATTATACTATCTCTTATTAATATTCATTTAAAAACAAATGCAAGTTATAAATTCACAACTTAAATTTTACCTATGTCATGCCTCCAATGTCCCCCTCTCTAGCAGGAGAGGACTCTGTATGGTGTGCTCCACTCCCCTGCGTCTGATCTATAATATCCACATCGTGGAAGTCATAATCGGAAGTGTCTAGGGGATGCTCGGCAGGCTCTACAAGAGGACCCAAGCATATTTGGCGGCACATGGAGCAAGTATGTGGTACACAAATATGTGGACCTAACGAGGATGATGCAGCAGCACTCGAGCCATCACCAACATCACCAGAATGTGGCTGAGCTACTACAGAAGCATGCGAAACCAAAAAGACCACTCAAAGAGTGAATAGCGTGGATAGTCTCAGGTGACGATCCTCGCATAATATCCGATGGTATATTGAGGTGGTGGAGGAAGGCAAGGGAGGGGAACATGTGGGCGGGGTATTACTCTAACTACCCCTGCTCTATCTTGGGGCATACCTCCACCAACGCCCTAGAAGGGTTTAATGTCAAAGTAATTGATATGATGCCCTAACACAAACTCAAAGATATAATTTTTATAAAGTAAAATGGTACATCCAAATTGTTGTTCTAAGTGGGTTTCAAAAAAACCATACACCAACAATTCCAAAATTTATCTACAATGTCCCTATGAGTGCACCATTTTATAGAAAGTTTTTTTTTATTAACATTAACCGGCAAACCAATGCGGGGGTTAACAAATAAAGAGGCTATTTGGGCTTTGCTTATTCCGAGATCTTTCACATCATCATAGGACAATCCACATGCATAATATTCTTTCATGTCTTCTCACCACGAATGAAAGGCATTATAAGCGTGAGGAGAGGTTTCTGCTATTTTTAATTATTTCATTCATTGTGTTTGACATCGAAGATAATCGAGACTTTGTATAAACTTCTAAAATGCCCCTTTAATTGTTGCAATTTTAGAAATTAATTCTTGGAATTGATGGTCGTGGAAGGTGGTGGAGGTGGTGGTGGTGGAGGTGGTGGAGGTGGAGGAGGTGGAGGTGGAGGAGGTGGAGGTGGTGGAGGTGGTGGAATTGGTGCATTTTCATTGTCATCATCCATAATGCCCGATTCAATATAAAAACAAATCAATCTAATTATTTTAGACAATATAAATGAAAATATTATAAAAATACCCTAGTTTTTTTTTTAAATCCAACAAAAACCCTAGTTTTTAACAAAAATCTATAAAAATTTCTAATTTTAATCCAAATACATGTTACTATTTTAAGTCAAAACCATTTCAAACATTCAAATTCTTTACCAAAATCCATGCTAAACTCAAATTTTTTCTATAAAAAATCTATCAAAACCACCCAACTATTTAGGTCCAACTCATCGAGGAGTTATCAAAACCAATTATAGGGAAGCCATAACCATCATGAGCTTTTAATCATGCTTTTGATTGTTCATAATCATCTCGCATAAAGTTCATGTACATACAATAACTCTTTTTTTGACTTCATATATTCACTATGTACATGGGATCAATGAGTACTTTTCGGTTTTTGCAAACTTGATATAAAGAAGACCATCGAAAGTGAAGTTATAGAAGAATCAATATATGTAAAAGAAATGTCAAACAAAAAAATATTGGTTTTTTCCTTTATGATTTTGAATATTAATAATGTTTATAAAGATGGAAAAATCATTATCATCTTCTTTCATTATCATTGTATTGAACAAAATTTGTTGAATGAATTGGCAATGGGCTTGTAAATATTTGTAAGTATTGATTAGGTGAAAAAACCAATTTATTTCCTTTGTCATTAATAGGTCATCCAACTAGATTTGATTAGAATGAGGTCTTGCACTTGGTTATAAATATGCTTACATCTTTCCATATCAAGGTTTGTAGGTGTACGTATGATATTGAAAAATGTTTTTGCATTAAAGTTTGGTGGTAAAGGTTTAATTGTTTGAATATGACTAATTGGAGGAAGTTGGAATCTGCCTTGTTTAACAATTGCAACATGATGACATGGAGAGAATCAAACAACTATGAAAATTTCCTATCTCATGGCCTAAATTTATCTAGAGTTATGTTTACAAAGAGTTATCAGCCTCAATATTATGAGCAACACATGAATGTTTATCAAGTAATGAATATTTTGTTTTTCTTTTAAATGATTGATAGTTGTTTTGAGGCATGGACTTATATGATGACCGCTGAGTTTCATGAAGGGTAATTCTTCGCATTCAACTAATCGACATTCGAGCAACCATGAAGGGTTATACAAAAATGTGTTAAGGATGGATATTTCATTAACAATTTCTTATCTTGAATATTAGGTTGTAAGTTACCTATAAACACCCTTTGAATGTCAACATCTTGAAGACTATAGGAGAATTTCAAATAAAGGGATTAGTATCATTTCATAAAGTTTTTAATTTTCTCTTTAGGTCCTTGATTACAATGAACTAAATTTGTTACCTAACTCTGAGGACTGATGTTCACTTGAAAGTGTTGGAGGAAATCATTAATGAGTTGTGTAAAGGAGGTAATTGATTGTTTGACAATGAACAAAACCAATCCAAGGCCATATCTTTCAATGATCTAGAAAAGAGTTTCACCATGAGTGAATCTTCAAAAATAAAGTCTCTACACAAGGTAGTAAAAACTAACAAATGGTTATTAGGATATTTTTTACCATTGTACTTTCCAAAGCGAGGTATTTCAATGTTTTGTAGTATAGGTGTATTTAAAATAGTGAACATTAATGAACTATGTGTAAGGTATTTGGGATGTTTACTATTGGTTTGATTTTGGTTTAAGTTTGAAATTTGTTGTTGTAATAATGTCATGCTTTAAAAAAGTTTATTTATCACAAGATCATTGGGCCATATGTTGTGAGAGTTTTTCAAGTATGGTGAACTAGTATGGAGGAATGGTGGGATATTATATTTCATGTTTAGGAGGGGTGATGAATATGAAGGTGTTATAGGTGAACGGACAAAACTATTATAATTTCCACTAGAAATTCCTAAGCTTGAGTTTAAACCATTGTTATATTCCACCATTGATGCTATGATTGGAGGTGTAAAGTTGGGAATAGAAGGCATTATTGTGGGAGAGGAAACTTATTTTCCAAAAGGATTTTGAGCATTAGTCAAAAATTTCGTGAAACTAGCTACCAAAGGAATATTAGAATCTACTATATTAGCTAGGCTACGTAACACTTCTATCCCTTCCTAATCATTTACCAACTTCCCAATGCTATCCAAAAGAGGAATTGCTTCTCCATCCAAAGGTTCAATGCTTAAGAATTGTTGAATTCATTGTAGGTCTTTATCCAATTATTCTAGATTATCATTGGGGACCTTAGAAATAACATATGCCAAGTCCACATAAATGTTAGGTTACAAAAAGACATGGGTAATGTAGGACTAGGGAGGGAATATAAGATGGATTGGGTAGACATAATACGTTGAGTGAAAGAGTTATAAGAATCAAGCTCAACATTGGCTATGATTGCAACATAGGAAGCCATAAGTCTACAACTACATCTCACGTGGGTATTAGTGAAGTGACACAAGGTCATGAAGCTCATAAATTTTCTACAAGATTCAAAACAATTTAATGCTAATGCCTGATTAAATATAAAAACAAATCAATCTAATTAAAATCATACAATATAAATGAAAATAGTATAAAAATACCCTAGTTTTTTTTAAAATCCAACAAAAACCCTAGTTTTTAACAAAAATTAATAAAATTCTCTAATTTTTAATCCAAATACATAAAAAACACTATTTTTAAGTGAAAATCCATTGCAAACATTCAATTTTCATCAAAATCCATGCTAAATTCAACTTTTTCATAAAAAATCTACCAAAAAACCCTATTTTGAAAAAAATCAACTAAAATTAAACAAATCTAATTGAAAATTTGATTAGAGAAAATAAAAAATCAAGAATTTTACCTATTGGAGATGGATTTCAAATCAAATATCTGATTTGCGTTTTCCACTGTGCGCCCGCCACGGTTGAGCCAAATGCAAATGTGAAAATGAGTTTTGGTCGCCTGAATTTTTTTTTTATATATATATGTCAACAAAATCGGATATCCGATTCTTAAATCTAAGTTTTTGCTCTACCTCGGTAGTCACCCGAGCCCCAAAAAGTCAACTCAACATTTTTGCATTTTTGAGTTGTAGAAACACGTATTTTTTTCTCCTTTGCCACTTTTTGGCATACCATGATCCTGCACATGCCTGTATACACTACCAAATTCTTGTTCTAGTCTAGAAACCCTAAACTCAAATTGATATGCCTAGCCTGGGATATAATTCCTAGTATGCCCTAAAGTCTACATTTTTTAGGATTTCAGAGCTTATTATGAGCATATTCAAATTCCTAGGTGCACTACTCTGATTGCCTCATTTTCTTCTTTGTTTTGCATTCATTTCTAGGTCATTTAGTGAAGCTTTGCGTATCATTAGGTTTAATCATTAGGTTTTGCATGTTATTTATCTTTCCAATCCCTAGCTTGGTGGTGAACCCTCTTTTAGTCATTAATCAGACCCTAAGACAACCTTTAGTTGATCTCTTTCCTTCATTCCATCCTTGGATTGAGATCTCTAGGGTTTCCTTGAGTGAAAAAATATAGTGAAATAGGAGGAACCCTATCTCTTCAAAGATAGAAACCATCTTCCCATTTCCAATGTTTCATGCCTTTTACTTTGTAAGTTTTCATTATCAATCCTAGCTATCTAATCTACGTAGATAATTTTTGAATTTCGTCAGACAAGATTAAAAAATATATTCTAATTAGGAGATAGTTGGAAAGGACCAATACTAATCAAGAGCTTTCTCCTTGAAAGAGGCAACTAGAAATCTAAAGTGTAATGTCCCTTACCCATCCTTTCCGTAGAACTCACTTGTTTTACCTAGGTTTTTCTTTTTGATTAGGGTTATGGTTTCTTCTTTCCAAATGAGTTTACTCCTAATTCAATAACCTTAGATTTGAACCCTATATTCACCATATTAATAACATATTTGTTAGCATTAATATGTAAATATCCAAAATATAAGCATAATCATAAAGCAGTAATGAAGACATATGAGGAGTGGCATGGGTAGATCTGCTCGAAGCTATCCATCTAACCCCAAGAGCACAAGTATCCGATCAAGACAAGCCACCCCTTGGACCTGAGTTGAGCATCCAACTAGGACCATTTCATCCCTGGATTGGTTTTCTTAGTAAAAACACTTGTACCTTCTACCCACATCATCACCTCAAAAGACACTTAATTTACTGGGGAGGGTCAGTGGAGCTTATAAGTGGCATAGGCCTACCAGCCCTCCATGGCTATAGTGGACTATTAAGTGGGACCCCCAACCCTCCATGGCTGCAACATAATTTTAAGTGGGGTTTTTAGGCACCACTTACCTCAAGCCTACCTCCCTAGTAAATTTGCAAACACTCAGAAGACAATATTTTAGCAATCAAATACATTTTCATTTATTACAGTTTCTTAAGTATTATCATCATGATAACACTAAAGAAAGCATTACACCAATAATTAGATTATCGATATCAATTTTGTTATATTCAAAATATGGGTATGTGCAGGATCATCATGGAAAAAATTGGCCCTTAAGTGGCAAAAAATTCAGAAAAATCAAAGTTAGGAAACTTGACGTAAAAATTTGAATAAGTTATTTCAAAAATATGTAAGAATAGAATCTATAGCAAATTGAATGTAGTTTCTAAACTACTAGATTTATTTAAAAAAGAAAAAAATCTATTTGGTGAAAATTTTTAATTTCAATGCATACTTAAATTTCGTGGAAAAAATAAAAGTAGTGCTCCCTCCTCCATTCCACCACCAACTACAATAAATGATAATGTTTTTAATAATATTTTAGATATAAGTAGAGAACTCCATGTCTCCAATGTGATGCATATTTTTATAATTTTTTCATAAATAATTAATTATGAATTTTGGGATTACAACTTTAAAATAAAAACTGGTGATGGGGTTTGATTGGCCCCATTGTCAAAACTTCATGAAGCCAATTTTTTTAACTTATAGAATGTGAAGCATAGAATGATACATGTTGCATATTCAAAAATGTATTTTTGAGTTATAGATGCTAACTCAACCCATCAAGAATTTAGTTATTCAAATAGAAAATGAATAATAATAATTTATTAAATTCAAACTAAAATATAATTTATATCAATTGGTGGAAAGATAAGAATTTCCTTTAAAAACCCTTTTTTGTTTCACCAATTTTGGGTATGGGTATGTGCAGGATCATGATGGAGCAAAAAGTGGCAATATGATGGGTATGTGGCTGATGACATTTTTACCCAAAATTGATGAAACGAAAACGGTTTTTAAATGAGATTCTCATCTTTCCATCAATATAAATTATTCTTCACTTTGAATTTAATAAATTATTATTCATTTTCATTCAAATTATGAATAAAGTCTTAATTGGATAGACTAATTGAAAACATCTATAGCTTTCTAAATGGTATCACATTTTTGAATCCAAAACATGTGTCACATTCTATGCTTCACATAATTATAGGATTAAAAAAGAAAAATTGAATTTCATGAAGTTTTGACCAAGCTAAGGTGGTCGACATTACCTAGTTTTTTTTATATTTTTTAAAATTTGTAAAAAAAATTTCATAATTAATTATTTACTTGGAAATTTTAAAAAAAAAAAAAAATATGCATCACATTGGGACATGAGTCCTCTACTTATATCTAAAAAATATTATAAAAAAAATAATATCATTTTATTGTGGTTAAGGTGGTCGACAAACACCTACTTATTTTTTCCCTAAAAATTAAGTACTACTACATTAAAATTTCAAATTTTCACCAAATAGATTTCTTTATTTTTTAAACAAACCTAGTCATTTAGAAACTACATTCAATTTGCTACAGATTCTATTCTTACATATTTTTGAAATAATATAGATAACTTATTCAAATATTTACATCAAGTTGCCTAACTCTAATTTTTTTTATTTTTTTGCCACTTAAGGGCCTATTTTTTCCATGATGATTCTGCACACACCCGTATGTAAAAAAAAGTTGTCAGCCACATACCCTACACATACCCATCATATCACCACTTTTTGGCCAATCATGATCCTGCACATACCCATATGTTAAATATTATTGCTAGGGGAGTACATCACCTAAATGGTTGTCTTCTAATGATTATTTATTCCTTGGTTGCCTTCCTTCAATATTACATTTGATTGATCATCAATATTAATCTATTCATTTTTATATTAAGATTGTAATTACTTACAAGGCTCAATAATTTTTGCAAGCATCATTATTATATGATCATAAATAATGTATATATATACCCTATATAAATATATACATATCCTTACTTCCAATTGATTTCAATTTTCAATAATACATACATACCATGATTGTAAGTGGCATACCTCTGATTTCTAATTGAATATCTTTATTCCTTATTTTATTCTTATCTATGGCGATAAGATTTTGGAGAGTATCTTTTATTAAATAATTATTTTTACCACCATATATTCCTAGGTTGGATCTGCAACAAATATTATCACTTACCCTAGCCATCGATCTTCTTCCTCTTATCCCCTTTATTGATCGATGACTACAGATTGAAGATGTTTTCCCTATTGTTTCCCCCCTCAACTCATTCAATTTAATTCCCTTTATATCCGATCGATGGATGCATTGGTCAAAGGGGAGGTGACTTATAATAACAACAAATATATCCTTTGTAATAATTAATCACTGCCTTTAAAGACCTATTATTATTTTATTGATCACAATAATATATTATTACTAATAATTATGATATTTCATATTATATACTTGTTTTATTATTTTATTTTGATGTTTTATTGAATATATTTTAACATTAAGGGTATGTGCAGGATCATGTGGTCAATTTTAATTTTTAACCCAAATTGATGAACGAAAAGGATTTTGTAGCGAGATTCTCAAATTTTCCACCAATATAAATTATGCTTCTTTTACTTTGGAATTTAATAAATAATTATTATTCTCATTTTCTATTTGAATTAATGACAAAGTCCCGATTGATAGGTCGATTGAAAACATCTATAGCTTTCAAACGGTATGACCATTTTTGACTCAATACATGCTTCACATTCTATGCCTTGCATACTATAGGATTAAAATATATATATTGAATTTCACAAAGTTTCAACACCTCAAGTTAAGATAGTTAGAATATGAATTTTATATTTTTAAAAATTTGTAATAAAAAATTCATAATTAATTATTTAATGGAAAAAAATGACAAAAAAATATGCATCGTGATCCATACATGAGCGTCCTCTACTTATATATAAAATCTTATAAAATATTTGTTATTTTTATTGTGGTTAAAGTGGTCTATCAGACACTCATTTTTTCCCCCGGGAATTTAAGTATCATCGCGATTGAAATTTCAAATTTTCACCAAATAGATTTTTTTTTTTAAATCAACTCAGTAGTTTAGAAACTACATTCAATTTTCTACAAATTTATTCTAAGCATATTTTGAAACAATATAGATAACTTATTCAAATTTTACATCAATTTTCCTTAACTCGGGATATTTCTCAAATTTTTTGCCACTTGCTGGCATTTTTTTCCCATGATGATCCCAATAATACACTCTTAAAGCATAATAATAAAACAATTTTGCTAATATCTTTCTTTTAATATATTATTCTAATGTATTACAATCTTTGATGTATAATGATTATCATATTTATTATTTATATTCTTGGTAATTATAGTATTAATTTTAACATATTTATAATTCTATAAAGGACACCATGGATAATTATAATTATATTAAATTGTTAATATTTTTTATGTTTTTTTTATATTTTTTTTTATGTTTTATATCTCAATGCTACAATTTTGGGGGACATGACAGTCCACCCCACCCAAGATTTCTTTCCCTCAAGAAATCATAATCTAAGATGTGTAATTTTAAGATGTTTCTTCTTGTGGTGGTTATATTAGTCTTGATAGGAGTTGAAGGGTTTAACCCAAGAGATGATTATTATGGTTATGACGACAATGTAGTAGCTAACATTTTTAAGTTCTACTATTTCCCTCCATAACTCTAACAAAACTCATGAGTTTCAATTTGTGAATCAATATAACTTAAAACCACATAAATAATAAATTTAAGTAGACAACCAAATAGCTGAACCAAGCAAGTAAGTAGCTCAACCAGGAAAACAAGTAACTCAAGTAGGAAAACAATTAGCTCAAGCAATAAAATAAGTAGCTCAAGGAAGGAAGCAACTAGCTCAAGTAGACAAGTAACCAAATCAAGCAAGTAGGGAATGAGCTCAAGCACACAAGCAACCAACTCAAGAAAGTAGGCATCCATCTCAAACACACAAGAAAATAGCTCAAGAAAGTATGCAACTAGCTCAAGTAGGCAAGCGAGTAGCTTAAGCACGTAAGAAGCTAACTCAAGCAAGTAGGGAAGCAAGTAGCTCAAGCACACACAAGATGGAAAGAAATATGCTCTGATACCACTCTAATGTCCCTTACCTGGAATTTCCATAGAAATCTCTTGTTTTCCCTAGATTTCACTTGATCATTAGGGTTAGAGTTTCTTATTTCCAAATGAGTATTCTCCTAATTCAATAACCCTAGATTTGAACCCTGTATTCTCCATATTAACAACATATCTATTAGCATTAATATCTAGATATCAAAAATATAAGCATAATCATAAAGCAATAATGAAGACATATGAGGAGTGGCATGGGTAGATCCGGATGAAGCTATCCATCTAAGCCCAAGAGCACAACTATTCAATCAGAACAACCCATCCCTTAGCCCCAAGTTGAACATCCAACTAGGACCATTCCATCCCTGGAATGGCATGCTTAGTGGAAACATGTGTTCCTTCTACCCATGTCATCACCTCAAAAGACACTTAACTTACTGGGGAGGGTTGGAAGAGCTTATAAGTGGCTTGGGCCTACCACCCCTCCATGGTTGCAGCAGTTGGTTAAGTGTGACACCCACCCCTACATGGTTGTAGCAGATTGTTAACTATGGTTTTTAGGCACCACTTACCTCAAGACTACCTCCCTAGTAAGTTGCAAACACTCAGAAGATAATATTTTAGAAATCAAATACATTTGCATTTATTACTAGTTCTTAAGTCAATATCAACATCATTATCATCATGATAACACTAAAGAAAGCATTACACCAATAATTAGATTAGCAATACCAGTTTCTTATATTTAAAATATGATAAATATTATTGTTAAGTGACTACATCGCTTGAACGGTTACAGTTTCTTCACATGACTCTTTATTCCTTACTCACCTTCCTTCAATCTTACATTTGATTGATCATAAATATTAATCTATTCATTTTTATATTAAGATCGTCATTACTTATAAGGCTCAATAATTCCTGCAAGCATCATTATTATATGATCATAAATAATGTATATATATACCCTATATAAATATACACATATCCTTACTTCTAATTGATTTCAATTTGCAATAATCTCTTCAACATATTTATATATTATATACAAATTTATATTATTATTCCCAACTAACTTCCATCTACAATAATTTATTTCCATGGATACATATATACATATATATTATATATATTTATTTACATATAAATTGATAGTCACATTAATCTTACTCACCATGATTGTAAGTGGAATACCTCTGATTTCTAATTGAATATCTTTATTCCTTATTTATTATTATCTATTGTGATCAGATTTTGGAGAATATCTTTTATTAAATAATTATTTTTACCAAAATATATTCTTAGGTTGGATCTACAACAATTATTATCCCCTAGCCACCGATCTACTTCCTCTTATCCCCTTTGTTGATCGATGACTACTAATTGAATATGTTTTCCCTATCATTTCCCCCCTGAACTCATTACATTTTATTCCATTTATATCCCATGGAGGGATGCATCAATCAAATGGGAGGCAACTTTTAATAACAACAAATATATCCTTTGTTTGACTTAATCTCTGCCTTTAAAGGCCTATTATCATTTTATTGATCACAATAACATCTATTTTGAAAATAATATATTATTACTAATCATTATGATATTTCATATTATATACTTATTTTATTATTTTATTTTGACGTTTTATTGAGTACATATTTTAACATTAAAGTATAATAATAAAAATAATTTTCTAATATCTTATTATTATTTTATTCTACTATATTACAATCTTTGATGTATAATGATTATAATATTTATTATTTATATTTTTGTAATTAAAATATTATTTTTAATACTTATAATTAGAAGATTATCATGGATAATTATAATAATATTACATAGTTAATGTTTTTAATGTGTATTTTGTTTATCTTTGAACCGTTGACTTTTTGGCTCTCTAGGACTTCTCTAACTCTTCTAGGGTTTTTCACCTAAAAGGAGAGAGATAGGAACCAAAAATGCTAAGGGTTCATTCAAATTTATGTTATGTGCAATGTTATCTAAACTAAATGAAGTAAAATAAATGCAATTGAGTGATTTAAATGAATGAATTTGAATGTAAAACTAAGATTTAAACTATGTTTGAAAACATGTGATATGCAAGCAATGAACTAAATGAATAAATTATGCAAAACATAAAGAAATAGGTTAAACCTGAGTACAACTGGGAAATATCTGATGAATTTGGAATGTTGTGGATGCTGGTTGAAATCACTGATTTTTCATAGTGGGACTCATTCGCCTAGGGTGGTGAATTAGTCCTCCTCTTGGAGAAAAAATGTCAAAAAAAAAAATTGTCTACTGGGATCTAGAATCTAACAAAATATGGATTTTCAGTCCTAAGGTGGGACTCATTCACCATTGGTGGTGAATTAGTCCTCTCAAATTTCTAAAAAATTAGGAGACAACTTTGCAACACCAAATCTATAAATCACTAAATTTCAAGTCGCCAAATTCAATTCTGTAGGAAACGGACAAGAAACCTTCTCCAAGCTTGAAATAGACTTGAGTTGACTTGAAGCACCTAGTTGACTTGTAAACCAATCTTCAACACCAAAAAGCTTGTTAAATCTGCATACCTAGGTCTGCAAATACACATACAATAGGGGAAAATTTGTTGAGGGTTAACAAATAGGGGTTTGCCTTGGTCAAACCCTTAATAAAACAATGAAAGGAAAGAGAATGATAAACTAATAACATTCAATAGCTATCAACTTACCAAACACTTGATAATGCAAGTCTAAAGTAATGTCAATGGATGCTCCAAATTGCTTGAATATTGCTTGAATTGATGTTGTAGAATGCTTGGATGCTTGAAATGTGAGATGGAATGCTTGAATGAATGAGGAGATTATGGGAGGATGTAAAATGAGGTGAAAATCACATATTTATACATAGTTGTGCCTTAGTTAACCATTCATACCTCATCACAAGCTGACATCAAGTGATTTTGAATAAAAACCTGAAGGAAATTCTTAAGAATTTTGAATTTGGAGCCAAGGGGAACTCCTTCTCCACCCATGGCGAATGGGTCCCACCTAGGACTTGAAAATATATGTCAAGAAATATGTTGTATTTAATGTTGTTTATCAGGATAATATTCAAAAATACACTTAATTAAGACATATGAGGGCATAAAGGGGTCAAATAAAGCATGAGAAAGGGATAAATAGTGAAGATGTGCCTAGAAAAGCATGAAATCTTGTTACAAGACTTTACAACACTTCAAAATAGGAATTTTCTAGTGATGAAAAGGTGATTTTTAGGTGAATTGTAATGAGTAGAGTCTAGAAGAATGTATAAATGTCTTACAACACTTCACAACACTTTCAAAAGACATCGTTATTTGAATTTTAGTACCTAAATATGCATGTTCAAGCCATGCCACAACATGAAATCAGTGAAAAATATATCAAACACCATGAAACAAGACTTAAAAGGCCATGAAAATGACAAGGGGCCATTTTTCTATAGCACATTTATCCCCCACTTTAGTGAGAGGATGAACCTGCTTCAAACTCACACTAAATTAGCCATGAACATAGAGAGGAGGGTCCAAATGCACTTACGTTAGCAAGATGGAATGACAACAATCAAGAGGGATGATCAAGCCTATAGGATGAAGATCCCATGGAAAACTAGACATAAGAACAATGGAACACACAAGTGTTGAAAATAATTAGATGAAGCTTCGATTTTCAATCCAACTAGTTGTGAATTAGATCTAGGATGATTGTTTGAAAAAGAGAATTTGTACTCACTCTAAGGCCATGGACCTTTTGACTATCCGTAGGGTGAGAAAGTCAAAATTTACTCACTTTAGGGCCAAGAAACTTTTGGTCATCCACGGGGTGAGAAGTCCTAAAAGGTAAGATACATACGCTAGTTGGTATGTACTCACAAACACAAAGGTGGCTATGGGGAAAAGTCATGCCACTAGGTGGGCTTCTCGCTCAACCATATTAAATTTATACCTGCTAATAACTTTAACAATGTGCCACAAGGAAAAATTCCATGAACAAAAAGAAAGGTACCATAGTAATACAAGTTGTGTTATGCAAGGTGGAAAAAGAAAATGAAAATATGTTGTGTTATGCAAGGTGGAAAAAGAAAATGAAAAATGCAAAAATGTAAATATGTAAACTGTAAAAGTGTGAAATCCAACAAAAAAATGTTTGAAGGAGTCTTGTTTAGTTTATGCAAGGTCAGTCACTTAGGTAGCATTATGTCTAATGTCTCCAAGAGAGGACCAATCAAAGAATAGTATATTCTCAACTTAGGGGATGCAGTGTGTCGCATCAAGCCACCAAGAGGAATGCAATATGCTAAGATAGATCACACTTATGAAGGACATCACACCCAATGTCATCCACAAAGTGAAAAATGCATCATATAAATGACAAGGCTACACTAGGAACTAGGAATAAAAATGAAATAATGGTAATGTATGCCCCCCACTTTAAAGGAATTGCTTCACATTGTTCTGTGAGCGATTACTTTAAAGTATAGAAGGAAAGGAAAAGAAAACAAGACATGAGAGCCAACTTGGAAAGCCCTATGCCAAGTCATATGTTTTGAAGTTAGGTTGTGTCATGTCAAGGAAAAATAAAGAAAAGGGAGTTTCCCCCAAGAAAAGAAAGCACACCAAACACATAAGGGATCTATGGATTTGGGGTCAGTATGTTCATTGCTGCAATGTTTCTATGAAAGAGCTCAGAACTGTCATCATTCCCCAAAGCACATAAAACTAGAAGAATGACACAAAGAGAGTAGAAACAAAAAATAAAGTCCATTTTGGGTCAACATGGAAGATACATTGCGGTCTTAATGCTTTACATCATCCCTAAAAGGAAAAAACAAGTGCAAAGAAAGAAAACAAAAAGGTAAAAGAATAGGAAAAATCTTTTGGGTCAACATGAAGGAGACATTGTGGTATCAATGTCTTGCATCATCCTAAAAAGGAGAACACAAAACGAAAGAAAAAAAGACAAGGACCTTGTGGGTCAACATGGAAGATACATAGGGCATCTCTACACTTTGCGTCATGCCCAAAAGGAGAACAAAAAACAAAAATGAAAAAGACAAGGACCTCTTGGGTCAACATGGAAGAGACATGGGGAGTCTCTACACTTTGTGTCATCCCCAAAAGGAGAACACAAAAAAAAAAATGAAAAAGAAAATACGACATATAGAAGAATAGAGGTATGAATAGAATAAGTGTACGAAGAGAGGGAACATTAAACACACAATACGGGAGAACACGATACACACATGAAAAGGAAAAAAAAGGAAAATGCAAGTCAACCATTAACTAAGTTATTGGTTTCTCAATCTTAAATGGTTAAGCAGAAAAGGAATAACATAGTTAAGAGACAAAGGAAAATGCAGTACAAGGACAAGGCTAACAACTTCTTTCCCTCCAACAAAGTGTAAAGGAAAGAATGAGCTAAGATAAGTGATGGGAAAGGATCATGTGATAGTGAGAATAAAGAACTCTACAACTATAGCATGTTCAATGGATTTGATTGTTTTAAGGCATGACGGGGAAAAAATCAGCATTAGTGAAGTGATATACTTATGCAGTATGTCCTTCAATGTCCGTCATTCTTCTATTCGATGTCCAAGAATATGATGATATTTGCAAAATGGTATGTTAGAGTCTTTTGGATGAATAACCAACCTATTCATAGGTGGTAAAAATATAAGACCTTTGTTTAAAAGAAATTGAAGTCTCCTTTCACATTTAGGTGGAGGATGTGTAGGAAACTTGAGCTTCTTCAATTTGTATGGTCATTTTCATTTACTAGATTCTCCTTGTTCATGAATAGGAGGAAGGGGACTCATGGGGATCCTAACATCCTTGTCATTAGAAGGAGAGAATGGCTGTTCACATGGAAGAAGAATATTTAAGTTAGGAGGAGCATCAAAGATCACTATACTAGCATCCTGAAGTCTCCTAGGTTGAAAAGGATGTCTATCAAGATGAGAAGGATCTTGGTATCCTAATCCTATTGTGTGTGCATTAGTTGACTGTTGTTCAAGAAGTTGATGGATGTCATGTTCATGTTTTGTGGCACAACCTTGTTTACTTAAGATAGTGGAGCCTTTACCATATGTTTTTTCAAGGTTTATAGGAGTGTTTGTGACTTTGTGTTCATAAAAGGGTTGTGAGGGTGTTTTTCTGGAAGAACTCAGTCCACTGGTGGGAGGAACCTTAGGTCCTATATGGATTTCAGGATGTACATATTCAAAGTGATCAGGAGGTGCAACAATGGGAAGATCTTGTGACTTCATGAATGGATAAAAGGTTGCATTAGCTTTGAGGCTATCAAGGTAGTCATTGTATAACTTTTTCATGCTATCATCATCTTCTCCAATGATGTCTACATCACGAGGAGGAAAATCATGAGGAGTTGAAGGAGCATGTGTGAGTTCAAGGTCATTAGGGTCATAGCCAAAGGCATAATTGGACATGTCTACCAATGAATTTAATGAACTCCAAAAATTATTGAAAGAAAATGCCATGATACAAATAAACTAAGATGCAATAAGTGATAAAAAATAGAGAATCTATAAATGAAAACAAAATGCAAGAATAGGAAAGTGTACTGTAGAACAATGCCAAAAAGATTGTAGAAATGTTGTTTAAAAAGTGCAGAGGGACTGATTTATCTAGGGTGGTGAATGAGTCCCAGTATGATATTTTTTTTATTTTTCAAAAGTATGAAAATGAATTTAATGCTCTAACTCTTCTAGGGTTTTTCACCTAAAAGGAGAGAGATAGGAACCAAAAATGCTAAGGGTTCATTCAAATTTATGTTATGTGCAATGTTATCTAAAATAAACGAAGTAAAATAAATGCAATTGAGTTATTTAAATGAATGAATTTGAATGCAAAACTAAGATTTAAACTATGTTTGAAAACACGTTGTGATATGCAAACAATGAACTAAATGAAGAAATTATGCAAAACAGAAAGAAATAGGTTGAATATGATTGCACTTGGGAAATATTTGATGAATCTTGAATTTTGTGGATGCTGGTTGAAATCACTAATTTTTCACAATGGGACTCATTTGCCTAGGGTGGCGAATTAGTCCTCCTAGTGAAAAAGTGTTGGAAACAAGTTTTTGTCTATCGGGATCTGGAATTTGACAAAATTCAAATTTTCAGTCCTAAGGTGGGACTCATTCTCCACTAGTGGTGAATCGGTCCTCTCCCAAATTTCTAAAAAATCAAAAGACCACTTTGCAACACCAGATCTAGAAATCACTGAATGTCGAGTTGCTGAAGTCAATTTTGCAGGAAACAGACAAGAAACCTTCTCCAAGCTTGAAATAGACTTGAGCTGACTTGAAGCACCTAGTTGACTTATACACCAATATTCAACACCAAAAATCTTGTTAAATCTACATACCTAGGTCTACAAACACACATGCAATAAAGGAAAAATGGTTGAGGGTTAGCAAACAGGGGTTTGCCTTGCTCAAACCCCATTTTTGGTAATCAAACCCTTAATGAAATAATGAAAGGAAAGAGAATGATAAACTAATAACATGCAATAGCTATCAACTTATCAAACCCTTGATAATGCAAGTCTGAACTAATGTCAATGGATGCTCCAAAGTGCTTGAATATTGCTTGAATTGATGTTGTAGAATGCTTGGATGCTTGAAATGTGAGATGGAATGCTTGAATGAATGAGGAGATTATGGGAGGATGTAAAATGAGGTGAAAATCACATATTTATACACACTTGTGTCTTAGTTAACCATTCATACCTCATCACAGGCCACATCAAGTGATTTTGAATAAAAACCCGAAAGGAAATTTTTAAAATTGTGAATTTGGAGCCAAGGGGGACTCATTCACCACCCATGGTGAATGGGTCCCACCTAGGACCTAAAAATATATGTCGGGAAATATGTTGTATTTAATGTTGTTTGTCAAGATAATATTCAAAAATACACTTAATTAAGACATATGAGGGCATAATAGGGGTCAAATAAAGCATGATAAAGGGATAAATAGTGAAGATGTGCCTAGAAAAGCATGAAATCTTGTTACAAGACTTTACAACACTTCAAAATAGGACTTGTTTAGTGATGAAAAGGTGATTTTTAGGTGAATTGTAATGAATAGAGTCTAGAAGAATGTAGAAATGTCTTACAACACTTCACAACACCTTCACAAGACATCGTTATTTGAATTTTAGTACCTAAATATGCATGTTCAAGCAATGTCACAACATGGAATCAGAGAAAAATATGTCAAACACCATGTAACAAGACCTAAAAGGCCATGAAAATGATAAGGGGCCATTTTTCTATAGCACAATCTTGTTTCAATGTTTTATATCTCAATGCTACAATTTTTGGGGACATGACATAAATGCTACATTCTATTATGTGACATGCATTGTACAAACATTCAGAACATTTTGAAGATGTTTTGTATAATTTTTAAAGTCTTCGCCTATGAATTTAGGGAGTGCTTTCAAACCATTAGTAGGAATAGAATTCCACATAGCTAGGGCTACTCGAGGGATAAGTGGGTTACCACTATTCTAGGCTACAATGTTCCTTGGTGCTCCTGGGGCAACCATTAACTATTGTTGTTATGTTGTATTAGACCCTGAAGCTCTCTGGTGGGTTATAGCCACCATAGGCGATAGTAGTAAGCTTGGATTTTAAGTTGCTATTGACCTTACGATGTTCCTATGGCTCATAAAATCTAACTTCTCATCAAGATATTGTGGGAAGAACAATCCCACCAAGAGTGGTGAAAAAAGGAACTATTGATGTCTAAGAATTTCATTCTCAGAAAATAACCTCCTATGGAAAGATTTAAAGATGTGGGACTGAGATTTCTATCTATGAAGCAACCTCCGAGATTTTAGAAGCCAACTCTTTGAATATTTGGATACAAAAGGGAAGAAAGAAATAAAAAAGAAAAATAAATAAAACTATCTAAGGTGATGTGCCTAAGCTATCAATGTTGTTCACTGCTAATATTGCATAATATAGCCTAAACCTTTTTGAAGTGTTATAGATAATGTTAAAAGAGCACAATCATGATTTAGCTACTACAATATAAACAAAATATTAGTACTATAGAGGCATCAATTGAAAACAACAGGCAGTGATTAATTCCACACATTTAGACACAAAACACCATATCCTCTTCATTATTGGGTGGACAAAAAACTATAAAGGCCATAAAAGGAACAATATAAAATATTCAATCATTTGGGCACAAGGTGCACCTATTAAGGTCTAAAAATGGCCAACAAAAACTTTTGGTATTTCTATTTTAAAATCAAAACTATTATAATTATTGTTCTCTCTGGTAATAGACATGAACTGATCACCCTTAAAGAATATAGAACCTAAAAAAATATCGGTACAATGGCCTTGGAGTGGTAGAGTTTACAAGGAAAAATAAATTGACATGTTGAGCTTGGCACTCATATTCATGATGAGGCCATTATAACTGAAAGGGAAGTGTTTAGGCCCATGTGTTAAGATGGTCTTCAAATATCAGATATGGCACAACCTTAATGTCATATAAAATATTTTATGTTTAGAGAAGCACTATTGTGATGTTTGTTTCTCTAAACTTCTCCTAAAGTTCTTACAAAAAATGGGGCCTGTCTCCCTCAACCAATGGTCCAGATCCAAGATCTGATAGGAAAAACCTTACCTTAGAGAAGCATCATGACAATGCAAGCAACATTAGAATGCCCTTTGATGATAGTCTCATTTTTGTGTCTCATTAATTAAAACAACCAATAGCATAGCCTTTTTCTTCAAAGGAACTTCCTTCGCTCTCAAGGGGTGTTGTGATGCCACATGGAAGCTTTGCCTCCTTTAAATTATGTTTGCATTGTGACCCACCTATTAGTCCATCAGCTAATAGCGGAAGCCAAGACTCACCAAGGTTTGAGTTTGTCCCAAAATGAGTGTTGTCATAAAACATGGCACAATGAGGATCAAGCTCTCCTTTAAAATATCTTTTATCTTTTATTTAATCGAGGGCATGTATAGCCACCACGTGGCAAGCTATCGCTACTCCTTGAGGGTGTTGAGAGTTCTTTTATAAAGAATGAGTGCGAGGATGCCACGTGGAGTTTGTGAAAGGGGTAAATACTTATTTGAAAATTTAGAGGGAATTAGGGGAAAAAGTGGACCGATAAAAAGATTGCAGCTGGTGGAAAATATGGATTTGATCCACAGATAACACCAATGTGTTACAATAATTCAAGACTATATAAATTAATATTATCTAACATGCATAAAAATTATTATGGATAATAGAAAACTTGGTGTAGTGATTGAAATCCCTTTGGATGAGTTTTATCCCTCAAATAATGGAAGAAAATTCCATTCCCATCATGCCCATATTTTGAGGCCTTTGATGAATTTTGGGTTCAAACCACCTTGATTTTCTTTATTCTTGGTTTTTGGGTCCTTCCAAAACTAGTTTTTGGTACCATGCTTCGGTCAAAAGCATTGTTCGTCTTGTTATTTTTCTCTTTGTATTTGGTTCTTGTCTTTATTCTTAGGATACTTTCTTTTCTCATTGTTTTTACTAGCCTCGCTACTAGTAAGATTCATCGTGCTTGCCTTTGTGGTTTCCTTGTAATAGGCCTAGGCCCTTTTCCCATGTTTACCTATCTCAAAAAAACCTTTCGGATAAATTTAATGGTACATTTGTAATTATTACAAAGATGAACCTAAATATAGGATCCTAATAATGTCTAGAAGATAAAAATATAATAAGGAATTACATGAATTGATAGCTTTATTCCTTTTTATCTTGACCAATGCACTAGCAATATTTGTGGACCTAATGAATGGATTCATTTTCATCAAGAATTAGATGAGAATACTATATATATAAAAAGAAAAATAAAAGTAATTTTTGTTAGAAAAATCCACACAACACCACTAAATTGCATAGCTTTCTCACACTTAGTATTTTCCACTACATTCCCATTCTCATATTTTCTTACATCACTTTGATTTTAATAAAATATTAGAACTATATACAATATTATACTAATGCTTCACATTATGTACCCCTTTTAAAACTAGAATAATTCATTTGAATATGCACTCAACATATTGTACTCACTTAACTTGAATATCATCTTAACTACCTTTCAAATAAATTTAGTAACAAATTCTAATACAATTTCACCTACAATAAATAACTATATGATATTTTTCAAGATATTAAGTAATGACCACATTAAATTTTATACAAAAGGATGCTCAATTATTCTAATTGTAAGCCACTTTAGTTTTCTTGACACATACAGAAAGCTAGAGAATGTGTACAAAATTAAGAGAATAAAACAATTATAATATTTCCAATTAATTATCAAGCATTAAATAGTGAAAAAAATAAGGAAATAGCTTTCCTCTATCGATTAGTAGTTCACACACTTCTCACAATATTCAACTTGTGTAGAAAAAACTTAATAGATGTATAAATAATCTTTAATCAACATATCTAAACTTCCCATAGACATAAATCATGCACATGAAAGGAACAAATATTGGTAAATTTTAATTAATTGATGAGGTCCTCTTCAATCTTAGAATGTTTTTTATAAGGAAAAGCTCATAAATGGCTCATTTGGGAGGAACACATTTCCCAAATAGTTAGATGTTTTGGAAATCCACAAACCTTTTTTTCATTAATAAGGGAAAAATTGATTTTAAAGGGACCCAAAACAATGTTGTTGATACAAAGTATACCATAGGTGAAATAGCAGCCATCCAATAGCCAAAACACAACAAAACAACAACAAAAAACAACAACAAACCACAGACCAAGAAATTATCATATTCACATGCATGGATGTATTTAGCACCATACCATGTTCTATTATTTTTTATTTTTTGGCCCATGGATAGGAAGGATGGGCTTCATGCACAAATTATAATTCCACAAAGAAAATTTCAATTAAAATTACTTAGAGTATTAACTCACCATCAATTCAATCATAGTTTAATTAGCAATACTTTGTTGAGGAAGATGTATGGTGACCATGAATTTTTTTTGTGGGTTTACTTCTTGAGTTACACTTTATACTTATTGGATAGTTATTTATTACAACTATTATTTAGTGCCATACATAATATGAAACATGAACCCACACCTTATTTTGTAATAATTAATGTAGTAGTATTATTTCAACTATTTACAACTCAAATTATCTTTTTTATTTTTTTATTTTTTACCATCACTTCTAAAAAAATTCAACCTTGAAGATTTATGACTCAAATTACAACCAAAATCCATTTATGATGTAACATTTGTATCAATATTATCTCCATTGGCATCCAACAATACTTTAATTTCTTTATTCAATTCCACACACATTTGGGAGGTTCCATTAAGCAATAACATTCAAACTATTATTGAGTGACAAAAAAAAGATGTGGAAATAGATGATTAGATCAAAGAATGCACTTCTAATCATTAATGTTCAAAGGATTCGCCATAGTGTAGAGGAAATTTTATAAATTGTGGCTACTTACAACCACAAGACTTGTAGAAAAGAAATTTCAACAAAAGGAAACCAAGTAAGAAATTTACTCATAGAAACTAGAAATTTACCCAAGTAATGGGTAGTATTAAATGAGATGATTTAATTGGGAGTAGTTATAATTATAGAAAAAGAGGTTGTGAGGTGATGAGGAAGTCACAAAGGGGAGTGATTATGTTGAAGTTACACATGTATGAAGGAAGCATGATGGGAGTACTTATATCTAGATGGGGAGCTACAAGAATAATAGAGGGTTGACTCATATTATGGAATATTTAGTGTTGATAGAAATATAGTATTGGAACCAAATAGGAATTTAAAAGTGATGAAGAGTCGGTGATAGATGGCTAGTTATCGACATGTATGAAGGTGGATTTTATAGGTTCTATCATACAATTTCTATTTATTTCATCAGTGTAGAGATTCATAAAGGGGCTCAGGAAAAGCATAAAAAATACAATAGAAAGAGTGATAAGGAGGACCCATGGTGATGTAATGATGACATTAGTGGAATTGAAGAGTTTAAAGGGCCATTTTAAGGACATTATTAGGTGGTATAATAATCAATATTTTTTTTAAAATGGATCAGCTAAAGGAGGTAAAAATAATGGTGAATGATCCACTTTAAGTGGTAGTATATAACTTGGGCCACATATAATGAAAGAAAGGTAATTAAGAAATACATAAATTTATAATTTAATGGATAGTGAGTAGGTATAGAGAAGTTGGAATGATTCATTTGATGTCTAAAGTCAACCTTAGAGTATTAATGGATAGTATGTTTATATAGGGAAATGATTACATAAAATACTAAGGATATTTGAGAGAGTGGTTAGTAGTTACAAAGGAAAAAATGATGGTAAGGTTGGTTAGATTTAATGTTAAAAAATTAGGAAAGATTAAAGGAAGATACATGTAGAGGGATATTCTAGCAGAGCTCGGGTGAGGATGGCTATAGGTAATAATAAAAATAGTCTAGGAGAAAGAGATAAGTAGAGATAAGTGCACAAATAGTATTATAAGTGAAGAAAACTATTATTTGTGAGAGATTAGTCAATAGTAATCATAGATGTTAATTAGATGATACTCTAGGAAGTGAGTGTTAGAGAGAAGAAAGAATTAAGTAGCGAGTACAAAGTGAAGGAAGAGAGATTTTACTTCTTGAGGATATAAATGAATTAGAAGAGAGTCAAAATTGCATAATTAGGTGCATGGTATCAATGAGGTTTTAAAGGGAGCAATGAAAACTGATGATGAAGGTGAAAATTAGGCTATGGAGGTCAAGAAAAGAGAAACCTCTAGAGAGTAAAATACCCATTAAGATATGGGAAGATTAGCCAACAAGAGAAAAAAGTCTTTGAGTAAGCTATCTAGTAAGAAGGAGAGAATGAGACCAACTTTAAGAAATATGGCCAAAGAGAAGAGGAAGTATACATGTGAGATCAACTATTCATCATGAAAAGATGAGATGAAGTTAAAAATAAGTAGTATGGGAACAATAAGCTACATATGACTAGCAAGAGTCTGTGTGGTTTTTTATAAGTTACAATGTAATAAAGGAGAGAGGGGTTAAGAGAGAGGCTAAGAGTGTATAGATGTTATAAATGTGTATGTCCATGATTTTTGAAAAGGGGGAAAATAAGTCTTTGCATATAAAAAAGTTGTTATAATATATGTCTTTTTATGTTTTTTCTTCAAGATAATCTAATGAGTGTGTTTTTGAGTAAGTCTCATAAACTATCAAAGGCTATCAATTTTTATAGTTTTTCCAATAACCAAAGGGAGATCAAGTGTCTAGGTTTTGTATTTTTTTAAGTGGTATTGAAACACTATAAGATAGAATCATATGCAAAATGGTATAAAAGTGAGCTAAAAATATAAGAGTGACTTAGAATGATATTGAATCCAATAAAGTGTGAGTGGGTTGCAAGGAAAACCCAAGTGTGTGCAAGATAGCCAAGATGCCATTAAGAATGAAAGAAACATAGGTTATACTAGTAAACATTTTCAAAGGTTCAAGGTGGTGTTGAATGTCTTAAGGTATATTGAGGCATAATTATTAGTCCTAAATAATGAATAAAGGGACGGCCAAATACATGCATTAAGTGTCCCACCTATAAGGAGGACTCAATAAATTGGCCATGAGTATTCATAGAAGAAATCATGAATATGAGTGAAAGGAGAAGAGGGTTCATATGGATGAGGAGGAGGAGGAGAGTGTAACAAGACACTTGTAATAGGACAAGGAAATGGCTATCGAGGAGCCATGAAAGGAGCTTTAAACATGTGTACACTAAGTGTTGCAAGAAAATGTAGTAGAGGAATAGTCTATGTGCAAGGATACAAGGGAAATCAAGGAGGTCACCAAGGAACTTAAAAAAAATTCATCTCAAGTACCACACATAACAAAAAAATAACAGTGTAGGAAGAGTTCTACAAAGGAGCTACTACAAGTTGATGTATCAAGAGAGTGTACAAAGATTTTTGCATTGTAGGTGTTCCAAGTATATGTAGAAAAGGAAAAGTGAAACTATGAAACTACAAGTAGAGCTAGTAGTCCCAAAAATACAAGTGAGAGAAGTAGAAAATGGCAACAAGGTACTACAAGTTGGAGCAATAGAGAATAGATAGAAGATTCTACAAGTTAAAGAATTAGACCTGGTGACCAATAGATTTTAAATTTTGATCAAATAAAGGAGCATGAGCTAGAAGTTTTATAGATGATGTTATAAGTACATGAATAAAAATAGATCAAGGAGATGTAGAAAAGGAGAAAATAAAGATGATATAGATGACATACTACAAGTAAAGGTATCTACGAGTAAGGAGCCTCTAGGTTTGGAGGAAAAAGGAAGTGGAGATGTACAATATTTAATACAAGGTTTTGTAATTAATATTACCTAAGGACACAGATGAAGAGGGAGATCTGTATGAGCTATGAGATTCCATCATTGCAATGGAGTTAATCTCAAAAGAGGTGTAGCTCATGCTCAAGGAGGAGTTGTTGTGTAGAATATTGGGAGGAGATATAGATAGGGAAGGGTACATAGAAGGAGAAGAGGAATCATACTAGATGAGATTAATGGAAGATTGTGGACCAAAGCCCAAAAAGAGAAGATTAAATATAAGAAATAGAAGCACTCAAAATATGATATTGTGAATGTATAATCCCATAACAGTACAACACATATGGGGTCAAAGCTAGCAACAAAGGGTATTGGTTTTAGTAAAGTTTTAGAAGAGTTGAAAGGAAAAGAAGAGACCACTAGATAGTCCTACCATTTGACTAGGGACTTCAAAAAAATTTATCGTTATTAGAATGGTATAAAAATAACCTAGTATAATTACATTGAGTAGATCAAAGCTATAAAATCACTCATTTGGAGGAGAGTGTACACTTATAGATACTATATTTTTTTATGAAGTTATAATTGAAGTAGTTACTATAGTGTACATGCAGTTGCACAGAAAGGTGGTATTAGTATCTACAAAAATATATTATATGATTTGTAACAACAAGAAGCTATCGTAGAAAAATATTTACTAATAAAAACTAGATATTTTCTTAAGGAGATACATGCACTTGTAGCAAAGGAGGTGACACACTCAAGAATAAGTATGTTTGAAACAACATAAGGTTGTAAGGTAACAAGTTCATTAAGGAGAGTGGTATTGTTGTAGTTATATATGCAACTAAGGAGCACAATGGGGAATGCTTATGTTGTTAGTTGAATAGCTACAAGAATGTTAGATGGTTAATGATATATGATAGAATTAGTGTGGTATGGATGTCCCTTGTAATTTGAGTCTTAATTTTAAAAATTTAATAATTCATACACCTTCTTTATTACTAAATACATCTGATAACACTATTAGTAAAACTAACCTTACATGATCTTAAGAAGAAGAATTGTTCAAAAATAAAGATAACTTAATACACTATAATTTGTAGAATTAGAAAAGTATCTTTATTTCATTTATAATTAGATAATAATACTCTTGATCTTTAAACTTTGATTTTTACTTTAAAAAGATTGATATTCATAGAACTAATGACACTATTTACTATATCCCACACAAGTCTATTAACAAAATTGACAATACACAATACTAAAAAGTAAACTTATTCAAAAGTAAAAATGACTTTAAGATGTGATAGCTTGTGACTTGATAAAAATATCATTTTTATTCACTCATTATATTAGATAATAGAACTCTCAAACATTCCACTCACATCATATTCAAGGGACGCACCAAATGAGAAATACATTTTGAAATGATTTTCTTCAACCTTGGCCATACGCACACAATAACCTACATCAAGATTGAGTGCATAGATAGTCTTCCTCATATTGTGGAGGGTTGTGTTTTCATGTTAAGAGTAATAGTTCCTTCAACTGGTATGCCAAATGTTTCTGTAGATTCGAGGTTGCTCTTCTCGTAATGAGATGTGGGGAGCATTTCTGAGCTAGAAAAAGTAGTGAACTTTGTGTCCTTCACTTTGCCCCACAGAACACCATACAATCCTATTACTATCACCACTCCTCCCACCACGCTGCATTCAATTTCATTCAATTAGATCAACAAATCTAAAAAAAATTGCATAATACATTATATATTTTTATTCAAGCAAAAAATAGTTGAAAAACAAACCTTCCCAAATAGATGTTTTGATGAAGAATAATGGAGTCCATGATTGCTGAAATTATCATAGTCAATGGAATGAATGTAGTAGCAAATACAGGACCCTTTATCTTCATGCATACACCTTGCACATAATATGATATTCCAGAACCCACCACTCCCTATATTCATTAATAACATTAGACTCTATACATTAGCATCCAAATACTTTGAAAGACTAATCTAAAACATCTATGTGTCAAAGCACTTATTTTCTATGCTTGACATTTAAGTTGGATGATCTCAAAGTGCTATAAATATATGAGATGGTCGGGCGTAATAATGAAAACTTACAAAGTAAATAGCAGTAAGAAGATTCATGTCAAATCCAATTGCCCACGCCGAAGGACGTCGTTCAACAGCTAAGGTGATTGCAATTGACTGTAAGGTGCCCATCAAGCATATTAAGGTGGCAAGCGAAAGTTGCGCAGAATACTTCTTAAGTACCGAAGCCTAAATTCAGTAATTCATTGGATTAGACCAAAATTGAACATGAAGAACAAGTTTATTATTAAAAATGGAAAACAAGTGGTGTTAGTTACCTGAAGAACAAACAGGGAAGACCAAGCAACTGTTGCAACAATTAAACACAGGCAACCTTTAATCATATCACTATCACTATCATGAGAGGTAGCAGCATTTGAAGAGTGATGATGATCGTGTGAAGACCAAGGCATGGGAAGTAGAGCTCCTTTGTACAAAGTCATCAGCATTGCACCACCAACACACACCAATGTTCCCACTATCTTTGCTTGACTGCGTATCTCTCGAATTTTTATTCTCTCCATTCTAAACAATACAACACATATCCCATCTTTAATTTTTTCTAAATTATATTAAATAGTTTTATACATATTTATAAAAAAATGGTATAAATAGTTGCACTTCAAAAATTTAAATGGATAGCAGTCTCAATCAAAACATAAGGACACAAATACAATAAGTCGCTATATGATCAAAATAGGAATAGAGAGAAGGTGGGTTCTATAGTTTTATACATATTTATAAAAAAAGTGTTATAAATAGTTGCACTTCAAAAATTTAAATGGATAGTAATCTCAATCAAAACATAACGACACAAATACAATAAATGGCTATATGATCAAAATAAAAATAGAGAGAAGGTGGGTCCCTGTCATATGATTAACTTGACACATCAACAAGGTTTAAAGTATCTACAAGAAGGTCCCAACCATCATTACCATCCTTATCATTATCATCTAAAGTTTTAAAAGTGTTATGTTTATAAAGTTGGAGGGAGTAGTGCTAACCATTACATACATTGCAGTAAAATGATACAATATTTTATGTTGTAAATTGTGAAGTATAATTTTTTGCTATTTTAAAAAATGTGTCAAAAATATATGATTCTACTTACAGTTCTTAAATATCATTCAGTTCAATGATCATTGACAGATAAAAATAAGACCATTATTTACCACTTCTTTGTAAGGATAAAATATAAAATTACTATTGATTATTAAATTAGTAAAAGCCTGATGTTTATATAAAGTGAACCTAGCAACAAACTACTAACATATTTGTGTCTTTTCTTAAAATATTAATTGATTTAATGGAAAAAATGAGATATCAATTTATATTTTAACTTTTTTAACCTTTCCTTTTCTAAGGTTTTAAATATATTAGATATCTTATTACCTTTATTTTCAAGGTTAAACGATCACAGTCAGTAATAATTCTATGCATATTAAAAATAAGAAATATTTATCTCATTTTTATCAACTTGACCAATAAACTATTTAGTACTTAAAAATAATAGCATTTAGACTGAAAGACAATTACCTAAAGATTAAAGCAATCACAAAAGTCGTAGCAGGAAGCAAGTTATTCATCGCACCAGCAAAAGTAGGAGAAGTAAATTGCAAACCCAGGTAATAGAAATTCTGATCCAGTACAGGTCTGCCAATGTTCCATCACCTTCGATTAGAGAAAATCATAATAATGTATAAATAGATCAGGAAGAAAAGGAGAAAATGGAGGCAGTTTACACACCCCAACAAACCCAGTGCGAATATCTGACAGAATATTTGAAATGTGATCTTGGGTCGTACCTTCCTTCAATTCATAGAGACAAAATGAAGTTATTATATATAATGGGTCTTAAAAACAACAGATGTTTATCTAGTGTAAAGGCATGGGTTTAATGAAAAAAGTAAATACCTTTCAATGAAGAAAGCAAAAGGAGCAAGGACAACTGTGGCAACAATGTGCCTATAAACTACCAAAACAAAGTGACTCATTCCACCGTTAAGAGAAATCTTAGTAAGAATGGCCATCCCTGCATACCCGAACTGCAAGGACGACATTGCTATGTAAGGCCTTGCTTTCTGAAACATCTCCATTCCCATTGAAACAAATTTCTACGAGTCCGCTCCTCTAAAAGTACTAGTATTCTATCACTGGTGTTCTGCTTCACTTCATAACACAATACGTGCATGTTTAAGAAAGGGGGAGTATTTATAAACAATGAAAACACATAATGGTGGTACAGTCACGTAATTTAAGAAAATCTCACCACGACAAGTATTTCACCGCACATTAAATTGCTTTAATGGAGTGGTTGATTTTCCGGAATTTCTCTCTTTTAGCGTATGATGTGAACTAAAAAACTATTTAAGAATTGATGGAAGGAGGAAAAAAAATTGTGTAAAAGCAAATATGAGCGAAAGAACACGAAGATACGTGCAAATGATTCAGTTAGCATTTGCAGTATCGTGAAGAATGTTGTGTACGGTTTCGACTCGCTAAATGGGACAAAACATGCGGTGGGAGAAGAGTGTTTACATAACGAAAAATAAGCACAAATGACACGATATGGAATTTTGTCTTCTTTGGTCATTGAATATAATTTTTTCTACCAAACTTTTAATGTGGTGCAGAATCATTCACAATTATTTCTACACGATGAAATAATTTTACTTTTTAAAAGGAGCTCAATTAACATTTAATAGTTTTATTTTTGGGTGGGAGTGATGAGTATTTGTCACGTCAAGTCATAGTTCTTTCTATGAGTAGTGGATAAAATGAATTTTTAGAAGGATTCAAACTTTTTATCTGTATATAATTAGTTGATAGGGTACATATAGTGTGAGATTTGAGTCTGAAATAAGTCTCATGTCTGCAAACCACTATTGAGTTGTTGGAAAACAAGTTTCAGTTGTTGTTTAATGATAAAAGCCTCCAAAATATCAGGTAAAAACCTCCAAAATCTCACTTATCATATGAAAACTAGATAAATATTGATTTGACAACTAGATGGAAACATTCTATTTCCATTTGGAGTGTTTTTTGTCAATTTGATTACAACTTTCTTTTTTCATTATATTGTTGTATAAGAGCGAATTTGCACCCCTTATGCAAACTCTCCTTTTACACATCCTCACCTTAGAAAACCAAATCCGAAGTCAAAATTCCACATCAGCTAGCTGTCTTCCTTCCACTTGGCATTTGTTTGTGGTGTTGGTAGGAGAATATTTGTCGAGGACATGTGTGCAATGCGCAGATGCTCGCATGGCACACTTACGTCCCTGGCAGATTCTTGCGTCTGAATTTGGTAGAGGCGTTACACTTTCAATTGGAGTCAATTTCTAACGTCCCTCTTCAACCAACCGACCTCGAAAACGACAAATTCTTCCTTCTCCTCCTTCAAATTCATTCATTCTCACTTCACTTGGACCTCTAAGAATTCAATCCATCTTTCTCTCATACTCTCAAGAATTTTTCCAGTAATCTCTCCATTATCAAGCAACACTTTCAACACTCCATTGCAGCAACAACACTTCGTAAACTCTGTAAAGCAAGTGTGAAGCAAGCCATTAGTAGTGTGGGCTTGGGGTCTTGTGAGACTCTCCTTTCCAATTTCATATTCTCCTTCATTGGCTAGCGAGCTCTTGGTGGAGGTGGTAACGTTTCACTCCTCTCCTTTGCGACTTGGTTGAGTAGCTCTTTACTGTTTTTTAGTGTTTATTGCAACTTCTAGTTTCTTTACTTCTTTATCGCATATTTCTATCTCATTACTATTTGGTTGTCCATGGAGGTGGAAACACCAAAACAGGGGTGTGACTAAGGCAGGCCCATAAATAGCCCCAAAAAATTTCCCCTTCCTTCTTGTGTGCTGGTGAAAGAGTGTGTGCAGCTAGCTGGCGAACATGCATTTTTGTGAGATTATCTTTATTAGTTTAGACTTTATCTACCTAATTTATCATCTTCATTTGTATCTAACCTACCTTATTATTTTGTTTTTCCCATCGAAACCAACCAGCTAGGCTGATTAGTTAGTTTTTGTGTAGCTCCTACTATGTTCACTATTTTTTGACTATATGGATGCTAGCGCGCCCGAGAGACACCAGCACGCCGCGCTGACATCCCAAAACTACACTACCATCCTCAGATAGAGAGTTGTCTAAGGCACAATACCGACTCCAAAAACCATCTTGCCTAGCCAAAACTAAAGTTCAAATCTATAGAGTGATTGAGACTCATTATATTCCTCATCATTCTCAATCCCTATTCCCAAAACATCCTTTTAGAGTGAGGTAAGTTAGCACAGCCCTCTACTCTCAACTCTCTATGACTTGGGGCCTTGACATGGTTGGTCCCCCTCTCTTACAATTGCTTTATGTTTTAAATCTATATGCAAATATTTCATAATCAAATAATACTTAATTTCTTTAAGGAAAATATCTAGATTTGTCTAAGTTTATTTCATTTCATTATTTAGCATTTATTATTTATTGTTTAATCTAGCCACATGGAACTAGAATTTGCATGCACAAACATATACTTTCTTACATATTAACATACATATAGTTTTCTATTGACATAATCCTTGAACCTCCTTTAGGTGCAAGTGCTAGTAATATGATTAAATAGACAATACATTAGACAATTGTTAAGCAAGACATAAAATAAGGTTGTGACAATGTTGAAGCAAATAAGAGACACAAGGTAGAAGTAGGGATCCCATTCTAACACTCATATGAAAAATTATTAGTTGTAGGTCTAGAAATTAATTTTAAAGTACTTTGACTCCAATTAGCAATTACATTAGCCACTTCTCTAATACACACTTCCTTTGTATTCAAATGAGCTCACCAATGTCAACCTTTTTTCACCAAGAATGAAACCTCTAGAGGAAGGCAAAGCTTTCTTACTACCCAAGAGCTAATGTATCAAACATAACACAATCTCAACTTCATCATTCTCTTACAAAGACATACACCATGAATTTAAATAACCTACAACACCATCCTTCTTTGAATATCTAAATTTCCTTTTATCACAACCTACCTATGCTTTAAGTACTATCTTCCTACTAATTCTACCTTCCAAGACACTTTCCATCAAAGTCATCAAACATTTTTACTTATCATGTCCACCTTTTAAGGCTTGGCTACTATGTATTATAAAAATATCTTCTAATGATTAACAATAGCATCATAGTTTCATTAACATTTTAAATAAGGTTTATTGATTTAATCAACTAATAGATTTGAAACTTTAAGTAATTGGCTTATGTTTGAACTATAAATCTAGTTTGTGGATCTCTCTCTTTCATAAACACATTTTTTAAATGATAAAATATTTTTTAATACATAAATAATTGGCCTACCTCACTAGAGATTATTATTAATTAACCAAAATTAAAACATAACTAAAAGAAAATTAGAATATTGCTTTATTTTCATAACCATACAAATGTTAGATAGGATATATAGTAAAAGTTATTCAAACCTTTCATTTGAAATAATAACTTTTCTATATCTCTTTAAATAATATAAATGTGAAACTCACTAAGAAAATTTTGAAAAGGCTAAAATCATTTGGCCTTCAAAAAGTGGATACATTCCTAATAAGAATTATCCTCAAAATCAACCTCAATTTCCCAAATCCAAGCATCAAATTCAAAGGGCTCAATTTTTTCTATAATATTTGTGAGGTCATGATAGATTTCAATGACAAATCATGTCCTTCCACCATCTTTGTCAATCGCCTTGAAAGCATACTTAAGCTACATATGAATTTTCTCCACCTTAATGTTGTAATGTTTCATCTCTACATAATGAGGCAAGCTAATGGTGTTGCTAATCTATTTAAAACATATAACTTGTACTTGCAAAGGGATATCACTGTAACAAAAACAAATATTGAAATATGATTTGCAAAGGGTTCAAAAAGGGTATGTGATTTTTCAACTAAATTCTTCATCCAATTTTATTTGAATTTGTTTGAGATGAACCCACAATTATCACTACAACTCTCATAATTCCCTTACAAATTAATCTTGAATTTAGGCCAAGTAGAAGCCAAACTTGAATTAATCCATGCCAAAGGCCAAACATATAACTTAGTATAATATTATAAAATAGCTCACCTAATTCTTCACTAAAAAAATTAACTAAAAAATAATTAGTGATACATTTGGTTCTTTTATATTCCCATATGATAATATGGTAAAAGGTATGTTTGGGATTTTACACTTGTATTTGTGTTCCGATTGATATCTCTAAAAGATTACTTAAATTTATTTTTGATAGATACCAAATTTGATAGTTAGAGATAGAGCATCTAAATAGAATATTCATATTTATTATGCTTCAAATTTCATGGATTTAGTCACATTAGTAAGTTTTGTTTTGCTAACTTGTTGTTGATGAAGAGGGTTTTGATCCTTTCATTGACAATGTTGGAACTTTTTCAAAGAAGAATGTTTGAAATGGGGATTTGGGCTAAAGTATTAGATGTAATTATGAATCCCAAAAGGAATAAATTATTGGCTAATGATTATGATATAGGTAGAGGTGTCCATGAACAACATCTCCCTAAACTGAATGAAACAAGGGACAAAGAAAAACCCTTGAACCATGTCAAGGATGAGTGGCCATTCAATGTGATTAACATTCCTAGTAAAGTCAAAATTGAGGAATATGGTTAGCGAATAGGAGTAGTGAGCTCATTCCATGCCTTCCCAAACAAAAACAATATTTAGGATGAACAAGTTAGGTGAGAATAGGGTAGATCTTTAGAGTTAGAGCTTTAGCAATTATCTTGGAAGAAACTTTTAATAACCTAATTAGCTTCAAACAAAAAATATCCTTGGGTTGAATAGCTTTAGGTATGAATTTAACATTTTCTTTGATAATCAACTTTCTTGTAGAATTGGAGTGAAAATATTGAATATAAAAATTGTGGAGGTATTCACCAATAATATTCCAAAAGTATTTATGAAATTCACAATAGAATCCATTCAAATTTTGATTTTTATCATTATTTGTCATGGAAGAAACTTCCTTTAAATCTTCTAATTTTAAAATATCTTCCCACATAATACACTAGGAATTAGAGACCTAGCAAGGAACCATACTGAGGCATTATTTTAAGGAATTAATATACTCTATCATATAATCCTAACCCACAAAGACTTTCTCATAGTGTGATAAAAAATCCTAAAGAATATTAAGCTCTCACAAGATTTGATTTCTTTCACAACTTTACTTGATGGATGGTAGGGAATGATGATAATACAAGGAATACAAAATTTCCTTTCAAAAATTGGCCACCAATTTCAAGCCAACGGAGCCTAGCCTTGATTTATGCTCCTTAAGTTGAATTAGCATCTATAAATTATTTGGTGGTGAAGATCAAACGTGTGAAGTTGAGTAGTAGAATCAAATGGTTGTACATTTAAAGTGGCAATCACTCAATGGAGATTAAAGGTAGTGGCCTCATCTGAGTGGGGGTGCCAAAAGACTAACAATTGCTCATAAATGGAAAGGAATTGAGTAGCATGGATAATTGGGATCATTCAATCATGAAATCCAATTGATTTCATACATAGAGAAGGGGTCTAAATTTTAGAAATGTTGTATATGAGGTATGGTGGTCTTGTGATTAAGTATTGATGTGTTGAGAAGAAATTACATCTTCAGAACATTTGAAATGGTAAATTTACATTTAATATGAAATCATATTGGAAAGTGTGCATAAAAGAAAATTTATACCAAGGGTTCAATTGAAAAAGGACAATAGCTAGGAACGTAGAAGGATTGAGTAGACATCATGGAAAAATCTAGTCACTTTCAAACTTTGTCAAGCCCAGCCCATAAATTTCTCCAAATGTACCACATCATATAATTTTGGCAATGACCAAGATTGGGTTTAGAAAGGCCCAATTTATTACACATGTGGAACCATTCCTCCCTTTTTCCAGCTATCTAGTGCATAACTAAAGCCCCACATTTGTCATAGGCCATTTATATCATATTAAAAAAATTAGTTAGAATCTGAGTGATTGGTAGAATTGAATTTGTAATCCATCTTCAAAGAGAAGATCTCTCCATGGCATCATTCAAGGAATAAACATTAATAATCTTAAAGGAATGAAAAAAAATGTTTAAAATGGCCCATGGAGCTTGGTTAGTGGGTTCACATCCTTGGTCAACTAAGTGTTGATGTCACATAGGAGATACAAGGGTGAAAACACCACCCCATCCTACTTTATGTCAGCTACATAACACATGGTTAGAAGCACAAATCACACAATAAGAAAAAAAGGTAAAAGATAGAAATTTTAACCACATGCAAAAAAGATAATGTCTAAACATGTGAATTACAAATAAAAATATGGAATAGAGTATTTTTGTGAGGGTTTTTTCAACCCCCTAACATTCTAGGAAATAAAATTCATAAGTGGGTTGTGAGATACATCTCTTTAGTATCCAACTAAACTAGTGTAGAATAAATATTTTGCAATATCACTTCCTAGGCTTCAAAACAATCAATCTAGAAGTGAAGAGGTACATGATGTTGCTTTGTTGGAAATTCTCCATCCTTTAATTGCCTTGGTGGAATACATGATCTTCTTTTCTTGGTAGGAGAACATGAAGTAGGAAAGTCATTAATAGAAATTGGTTGATCCAAGGTTAATGCCATGAGTGTGGGACAAGCCACTTTCACCTTTCTAGATTCCTCCCTAGAGGAGGAGGGTATAAACTTGCTTGATTCTAGATATTTTGAAACATGTTGCATAGTTTGATTGCTTGAGAAAAAAATCATACCTTGGAAGACTTGCTTCTACCAAATTTCTTTGCTTTATGACTAATAATAGTAGACCAACCTTTTTCTTATTTCACAAGAGGTGATGCTCTAAAAAAGGGTTGAATAGTGACCTTTGGGTACATAGAAGCTACGACTAGTTTTTTTTAATGGTGATTGACACTAATAATAGGTATTTGGAAGGTTGGAATGTTGATATAATAAACGTGTTGCATATTTTATTCTATATAACTTGAATATAGATAGAATACTTGAGGTCCTTAGATAGGTTCACTTTGATGTAATCTCTCCATTGGAGATGGGTAGAATAGAACCTCTTTGGTTAAACATAGACAACTAAGCCTACAGAGGGGGCTATTTGGCTCGGGAAATTTTATCACAAGATAGGGATAGCTTGATAAATTCATACAAGATAGGGAATTTAAGACTTATTGTTTGAGACAACAAAATCCAATGTCCATGGTTTGAAAACAAGAATCAAGGAATGGAGAAGCCAAGGGCCATGACTAGGCACTGCCTCTTCATGATTAGATTCAATGAAATGAAAAAGAAAACATCTTTTGGTTAGGTTTTGCACAATGAAAAGGTGAATCCCATTGGGAGTCCAAGCACTACCAACCCAATTTTTTAGCATGATTTTGACAGGGCCTTGCAGACAAAATATCAAACCAAAATAAAAGATTCTAGCCAACAACGCGCATTATCAAATTGTAGAATAGGAAGCACAACATTAGATGGTGCAGTGCTCATAAGACATACCTCATGAAATACTTTTGGAACAAACTTTTGAAGATGCTTGAATAAGGATGCCATTGTTTGTCATCATCAAACTTTTAACTCAAATTTAATTTTGTTGACCCTATTGATTCAAATACCCCCAATTAACCTAAATCTAATTTTAATGACAATGCTAGAAACATTAAATTGATTTATGATCAATTTTTATTACCCCTAATTTATTTAAGAATATTGCCCGTGCTAAATGTCCATTCAAGTTTGAAATTATGTGGATTTGTGATGGTACATTTTTGGATTCTCTTAAAAGTTGGTGGATCCAAAGGCTCAAAGATTTTATGTGCATTTTCAGATTTTCTCTCTGACGTAACATATGAAGTGAAAAAATATTTAAGAATTGACGGAAGGAAAAACATATTTGAGGAAAAGCAAATGATAGCAAAATAAGAAGATAAGTGCAATGATTCAGTTCGCATTTGCAGTGTCATAAAAGAAGGCTGTCTACGGTTTCGAGTCGCCAAATGGCACAAATAATGGGGTGTGAGAAGAATGTTTACATATTTTCATTTTGTAATTATTTTCTGTTTAAATAACATTAAATTACAAATATAGTTACGAATGATGAGCACAAATGGCACGATAAGGAATTTTATCTTCTTTCGTCAATGAATATAATTTTTTCGGTCAAACTGTAATTGTAATATCAACTTTTAATATGATGCAGAATCAACCACACAATCATTTCTACACGATGAAATAATTTCTTCTTTTGAAAGGAGCTCTATTAATATTCAATGATTTTATTTTTGAGTGGATTGACTTGTAACATAGATTAATAATTTTATTTTTGAGTGGATTGACTGCTAACATAGAGTATTTGTCAGCATATGATTCAGGTTTAAATTTTCAAGATCATAATTCTTTTAGAATAATGGGTAGAATTGATTACTTTTAAAGATGGAAAATCTTTAATAACATATATAACAATAAACTTAAATAGCCAATAACATAAAAGATAGTTAAGGAGGACGTGAAATAATGTTACAACAATGTTAAAAGTAAATAAGGGACATAAAGAAAAATATGATATCCCCTCTCAAATACGTATGTCAATAATTGTTAGTTGTAGTTCTAGTTCACTTGGGTCCAAAGTACTTTCAGTTTGATTAACAATTGCATTAGTCATTTCTCTAAAACATATTTCCTTCATATTTAAGAAAGAATGAATATGAATGAAGTAAGTTTTAGAGAAATGGCTAATGCAATTTTTAATGATAGTGAAAGTACTTTTGACCTAAAGAAAGAATGAATATGAAGGAAGGACGTATTAGAGAAATGAGTAATGTAATTGATAATTGTAGTGTAAGTATTTTAGACCCAAATTCTCTTTATTAATATAGATTTCAGTTTATAGATTTAATTTATAGATTCACATAAATAATAATGTCAAGTTCTCATTTTTCCCACACCCCTCTCTCTCCCTCTTCCGCTCCCTCTCCTTCTCCCTCTCCCTTCTCTTCTCCTCTCTCTCATTCATTCTCCTTACCTCTCCCTCCATGTTGTGAAAATTCTCATTATCATTAAATGTTTATTTTAGTTTATAAGTCATAAAATCTTTTCATTAATAAAAACATATTTCACAAACCCTTATTATTAGTTAAGTAAAGTTTAAAATAATCAAAGGAACAATAGAATAATTTTCTAAGCTTCAAATCTAAAATCATTTAGCCTTCATCATATGAAAAAAAACCTTATATCAAAGGCTATCCTAAAAATCAACCTCAATCTCTCAAATTCAATCATCAAACTCAAAGGACACAAGTTTTTCTCAAATGTTTGTTAAGATATGTTAGAGTTAAATAACAAATCATCCTTGCACTTGAACACAAGGAAATAGGGTTCCACCTTTTAGGAGATGGAACTAAGGGGATTAGCACCACCTATTTCACTCTAGTTCATTAATGGAAACCAAGATCCCTCAATCAATTGACTTGATTGAGGAAAATGCTACGGTTAGGATGGTTTCCTTGGGTGCGATCAAAGATAAAAGAGGGCTCACCACTAAGCAAAAGATTAGAAACAAAGAAATGTAAATGATATGCTAATGCAGAGCAGGGTGGAGTATGTTCACACAACTTAATTCAAAAACTTCTTCAAGGTTTCAAACCCTAACTATTGTGGTTTCTCACACAACTTCACAATTCTTCTTGTAGGTCTCCAAATCTAGTTTTCTTTATATATCTTTTAGAGAAGGCCATTAACCCACAAACCATTAACCATATTAGATGCCCATTAGGCCCTAATTCAACATATCCAACTTGAGACCAAGGTTATTTTGTAACAAATTCAAAATAGGTTTGGTACGCTGCTCCAAGGCCAAATTAGGCCACTTTTCCAAAGCAAGTATATCAAATTCAAACAAAAAATCTCAAATCTCCACTCCAAAAGTTCAAACACATCATATAGGGTCCCAATATGCAATTTCTTTCACCACAACTCATCACAAATTTTCTATCACATAGAATATCAATCCTACCTAACATTCCTAAGCCTAACACATGAGGATGTTATGCTAGGGAAAGCTCAAATCTGCCCCAAACTCCATCTCCTACTCTAACAACTTCAAAATCTCTAAGAGAAAACTCAAACCCTCCGTTCCACTGAGTTTGGCCAAGTTTCAAAGGTGGAATGGGTTGCAAACCATTATTTTTGTCTTCAAACCCTTGAACCTAGGGTTTATGGGTGGTTTATAGAAAAATGCTTCAAACTACCTCATTTCTAAATAAAAATAAATAAAACCACAGCCAAATCAAAGAAGAAAAATTACTCTACATATTCCAATTCAATTCATGTCAATTAGTGAGTGTACAGAGCCGTACATAACTCAGAAACAAAGAAAAACGTTAAAAATTCACAAAGAACAGAGCTTGCTTTTATTGTTTTCCACCAAAATCACTTCCAAAAGTTGCATCAGAGTTTGTGAGGCCTTTTTAAACATATTCCAACTGAAAACCAATGGAATCCAACCAATTTCAAAAATGTGACCGTTCAACTTCCTATATATGCAAAAATTGCAAAGTTGCACAAGCAACTTTTGCAACATTTTAACAAAATTGACAAAACTCAATTAAATGAGCCTACATGACTTGAACATATAAAAAATTGTCTCAAATAAACCTTATTACATTAAAATATGTGATTAACACATCAAACTCAACCTAAGACACCTATTTACATCATTTTGACAAAATTGCCTAGGTGCTCCTGCACCATACACCCAGAGAGAAAAGAATCTCAGGTTCCACCTGAGATCAGCTTTTGGATAGTAGTTCCATGCTTTTTAATATCCTCTTATTTCATCCATGTTGCATCTTCACGAGGTAGGCCTTGCCACTTTACAAGATATTCATTATAGACTTTGTGCATTGTTCTCTTCACCTCCTTAGTGTCCAAAATGGTTTCAAGATTCAATGGCTCAGTAGGTGGTAGATCTTTGATCCACTCTTCATCAGCAACATTTATATTAAAAAATGTACCTGCATCCACATATCCCTTGAAATGGTATAGGTCAACAACATTAAAGATTGGAGAGATAGCCAGTCTAGGAGGGAGTTCTATCTCATAGGCATTAGCCCCAAACTTATGGACCACTCTACATGGCCCAATTTTCTTCATCAACAACTTGGTGTACTTTCCCTTTGGAAACCTTTCCTTCTTAAAATGTGCAAGGACCAAGTCTCCCACCTTGAATTGTACATCCCTTCTTTTCAAATCAACATGCTTTTTATACTTGTTAACACTTTTCTATAGATTGTCTTGAACTTGTTGGTGTATCTCCTTTATGGCCTATGCAAATTATTCTCCCTCAACACTTCTCTTCTCCATTCCCTTCAAATCCATAAGCTCAAATAGACCTCTAGGTTTTAGACCATAAACCACTTCAAATGGGATTTTCCCAAAGCTTCTATTGACAAAATCATTGTAGGCATATTCAACTTGTTGAAGAACCAAGTCCCATTGTTGTACATGCTCTTTTGTGAGGCATCTAAAAATATTTCCAAGTGATCTATTGACAACTTCAGTCTGCCCATCCATTTTTGGATGATAGGTAGTACTAAAGGTCAAACTTGTCCCAAGCTTCCTCCAAAGGGTCCTCTAAAAATGACCTATGAACTTTGAATCCCTTTCTAAAACTATTGTTAATGGAAGACCATGAATTCTAACTATTTCTTTGAAGAATAACCCTGCAATATGAGAAGCATCATTTGTGCACTTGCATGGAATAAAGTGAGACATTTTACTAAATCTATCCACAACAAAAAACACATTGTCATAACCTCTCTAATTTTTTGGAAAACCTAACACAAAATCCATACTTAGACTCTCACATGGCCTTCTAGGTATTGGTAAGGGCTAATGAAGACTTGCATTAGAAGTAGAACCCTTGGCTCTTTAGCAAATTACACAATTTTCCACAAACTTTCTGAAATCTACTTGCATATTTGGCCAAAAATAAAACCTCTTTACCTATTCCAATGTCTTACCAACCCCAAAATGTCCTCCTAAATTGCCACAATGTTTCTCCTTTATTAAATTAGTTATCATGGAGCACTTTGGAATGCATAATTGAGCACCTTTAAACAACAATCTATCTTGCATAAAAAATCAGAATATCTATCATGAAAAGCATCTTTAAGATGATCACAAATAGCATATATACCTATTTGAATTCTTCATCTTTTGCATACATACCCTTCAAGGCTTCTATTACCACACTTTGAAGTTGGATTTCATACACCAACATTGACCTTCAGCTTAAAGCATCTGCTACCTTGTTGGCTTGTCCTTTTTTTTGTTTGATGGTGAAGGTATAGCTCTCCAAATACTCTAACCACTTGACATGTCTGTGACTCAGCTTTTATTGACTGTTTAGAAATTATAAAGCATGGTTTTTAGTGAAAATAGTGAACTCCTTGGCCAAAAGGTACTATGTCCACTTCTTAAGGGACTACACCATTTCATATAGTTCCAAATCATAGGATGAGTACTTCCTTTTTGCTTCATTAATTTTTTCACTAAAGAAAGCCACTGGCCTACCTTCTTGGCTTAAGACTGGGCCAATTGCAAAGCCACTTGCATCACACTCTATAGTGAAAACCTTGTTGAAATCAGGTAATGCAAGGATAGGTTGTTGTGCCACTCTATTATTTTAGATATTGGAAGCTTGTTTTTTCCTCATCAGTCCATTGAAATCTTTTCCTTGTATCTCCTTTAATAGTGTCAATAATTGGTGAGCAGATATAACTAAAATTCTTGATAAATTTCCTACATAAACTAGCAAGTCCATGAAACCTTCTTACCTCCCCTACTGATTTTGGAGTTAGCCAATTGAGAATTTCCTCTTCTTTGGTGGGATCCATCTTCAATGAACCCTTGGAGATCACAAAACCAAGATACACTATCTCCTCTTTCATGAATTCACATTTTTTTAGGTTTATCATCAACTTATCTTCATTCAACTTTTACAAAACCATGTCAAGATGCTGCAAGTGCTCTTCTTTAGTCTTACTAAACACAAGTATGACATCCAAATACACAACAAAAAAAATTCCAATAAAAGGCTTCAAAACTTCATTCATTAGTCTCATAAATGTGCTTGGAGCATTTGATAATCCAAATGGCATTACCATCCACTCATACAGACCTTCATTGGTTTTAAATGTAGTTTTCCATTCATCCCCTTCTCTTATCATAATATGATGATAACCACTTTTTAAGTCAATCTTTGAAAAATAGCATGCACTCCCAAGCAGTCCATCAAATCTTCCATTCTAGGTATTGGAAACCTATATCTAATGGTAATTTTGTTGATTTCCCTTGATTCAGTACACATTCTCCAATCCCCATCCTTTTTAGGTGCTAAACGGTAGGGACAACACATGGGCTCAAACTTTCCCTTATTAAGCCTTTATCCAACAATTCTTGGACATGCCTTCTTATTTCTTCATTCTATTTGTGAGTCATCTTGTATGCAGCTTTATTTAGAAAAATTTCACCAGGGATCAGGGATATGTGATGGCTTACATCTCTCATGGGAGGAAAAGAACTAGGTAACTCATCAACTACAATACCCTTTTATTTTTTCAACAAAGTCTAAACCTCACTAGGTATATCCTCAACCTTGGTTGCTGCTAAAGCAAATTAAGGTCTGATTACTAAATCATATCCCTATCCACCTTCTTCTTTCAATGTTTTCAAAAATTCTTTTTTCCCCAACTACCATAACACTAGACCCAACTTTTTTGTCAAATTATTCATCTTGTAGGGGTGTTAAGGTGAATGAAGTTCCATCCTTTTCTATCAAATAAATGTTTCTCTAGCCATCATGCTTGGATTTTTTGTCATACTTACTGGGTCTTCCTAGTAGCAAGTGACAAACATCCATAGGGATGATGTCACATAGGATTTTATCTTTATAACCCCCACTATTAAACTCTACCCATGTTTTGTCATTGACCAAGACTTGTTGACCCTTATTCAACCAAGATATTTTGTATGGTGTGGGGTGTGGGATTCTCTTCACGTTTAACTTCTCTACCATCTCTAAGGAAACCAAATTATCAGTAGAAGTTGAATCAACAACTACCTTACATACCTTTCCATGTGATTTGCATGTGGTTCTAAACAATGATTTCCTTTGTGGAGGATCTTTGACTATTGGAACCTTAATGAGTGTTCTTCTAATCATCAAAGACTCACCTATCTTAGGAGAAGCACGTTGAGATGGTGAATAGACACTTTTATTGTCTTCCTCATGCACAATCTAGGTTCTCCTCTCACCTCCATGTGAACTTGATGCTTGCTTGTCTGGGCACTTCCATGCTGGATGTCCAAATTGGTTGCACTTGTAACATCTACCTAAGAAGGTATTTGACCCTCTCCCTTGTCCACCAAACATACCTTTGCCACTAGGTATTCTACCCCTAAAGTTACGTCTACCACTTGATTCACCACTTTGCTCTTGGTGGCTGCTTGATTCTCCTTGTTGATTTTGTGATTGTCCTCTTGTTCCAAAGTTTCCTCTACCTCTGAAATTCTTTCATTTGCCTCTTCCTTGCTTATCTTGTCCCATTTTTATCATTTCCTCTACTTTGAAAGCCAACTAAAAACACTCTTAAACTGTTCTAGGTGTTGTGAGACCAATTTCATCTTGAATATTGATTCTAAGTCCATTTAGATACCTTGCAACCTTTTCTACTTCATGTTTCATATTTCCTGCTCTAATACTTAATTTATGGAACTCTTCAGTGTATGTCATCACATCTAACTCCTTTTTTTTTAAAGTTTTGCAGCTTCCTAAAGGTTTGAACTGCATAATCTATAGGTAGAAATTGTGCTTTCACCTTAGCTACCATTCTATCCCATGAACCTATCTTATTCTCTCCCTTCTTTACTCTTTCCTCTTGAACATAGTTCCACCATGTTAGGGTAGGGCCCTTCAACTTGGTTTTTGAAAATTTCACCTTCTTATTATCTTCAATCTCCTCAAATTTAGAGAAATTGTCAAGAGCATCTATCCAACCCAACACTTCTTCACTTTCCATCTTTCCACCGTACATAGGAACTTCCACTTTCACCTTTGGAGTATCCCCTTGATAGCCTTCAACATCCTGACCATTCTCATCTCTTAAGGGTCTATTTCCTCTTCATCTTGGACTCCTCATTGAGGGCTTTCACTCTCACCCTCACCCTCTTTGTCACTTTGGTCACCACTGACCATTCCTCTTCTTTGGTTTTTCTCTAGGGCAGAAATTTTGGCAAGAGAAGCTTCATGAGACTCCTTATTTAGTCTCACCCCCTTAGCTTATTGCTCCTACAATTCTCTAACTTCTCTAGCCGTTGGATTTTTTTTTGGAGGAATATCACTTATTCAAACTTTCAACCACTTTACACTTCTCAATCAGAACCTATGCTCTGATACAACTTGATGCAAATCAAGGTGGAGTATGTTCACACAAATCAATTCAACAACTTCTTCAAGGTTTCAAACCCTAACTATGGTGGTTTCTCGCACAACTTCACAATTTTTCTTGTAGGTCTCCAAATCTAGTTTTCTTTATATATCTTTTAGAGAAGGCCATTAACCCACAAACCATTGACCATCTTAGATACCCATTAGTCCCTAATTCAACATATCCAAAATTCTTCAAAATAGGTCTGCTACGCTGCTCCAAGGAAAAATTAGGCCACTTTTCCAAAGCAAGTGTATCAAATTCAAATAAAAATTCTCAAATCTCCACTCAAAAAGTTCAAACATGTCATATAGGGTCCCAATATGCAGTTTCTTTCACCACAACTCATCACAAATTTTCTATCACATAGAATCTCAATCCTACCTAACATTCATAAGCCTAACACGAGGATGTTAGGCTAGGGCAAGCTCAAATCTACCCCAAACTCCATCTCTTGCTCTAACAATTTCAAAATATCTAAGAGAACACTCAAATCCTCCATTCCACTGAGTTTTTCCATGTTTCAATGGTGGAATGGCTGCAAACCATTATTTTTGTCTTCAAACCCTTGAACCTAGGGTTTACAGGCAGTTTGTAGAAAAATGCTTCAAACTACCTTATTTCCTAGTAAAAATCAGTAAAACCATAGCCAAATAAAAGAAGAAACATTACTCTACATATTCGAATTCAATTCATGTTAATTAGTGAGTGTACAGATCTGTATAGAACTTAGAAACATCGAAAAACATTGAAAATTCACATAAAATAGAGCTTGCTTTTATTGTTTTCCACAAAAATCACTTCCAAAAGTTGCCTCAAAGTTTGTGAGACCTTTTTAAACATGTTCCAACTAAAAACCAGTGGAATCCAACCAATTTTCAAAGAGGTGACCGTTCAACTTCCTAAATATGCCAAAATTGCAAAGTTGCACAAGCAACTTTCACAACATTTTAACAAAATTGACAAAACTCAACTAAATGACCCTATATGACTTGAACATATCAAAAATGGTCTCAACTAGACCTAATTACATCAAAACATGTGATTAACACATAAAACTCAATCTAAGACACCTATTTACATCATTTTGACAAAATTGCCTAGGTGTCTCTGCACCATATGCAAATCTAGCTATGTGACCTAGGAAATTGAACTCAAAATCAGAATAATGAACTGAGAATGAACATAGGGGAACCTATAAAACTAAAGATTCTTGAAACAAGGTATGAAATCCTAAAATTATGACTTTTGATGCACACTGGGACTCATACACTAGACTAGGTGATTTAGTCCTAGTTTAGGGTTTCGGGTTGAATATCAAATCTACAATTGGTAAACCGGGATCTATAGAAAAAGTCTTAAAACTGGTATATTGGGACTCATATGCCAGTTGTGACGATTTAGTCCTAGTATTAGGGTTGATTTGAAATTCTTATATCCTCTAGTGATCTCTTGTAGCTCATTTCCTTTTTGATCTTCGATTCTAAAACTCTGAATTCTAACCTATAGGTGGCTTTCTGTAATCTTGCAAGAAAGGTGACAACTTTGACAACTTTGCAACTTTGACAACTTTCTTGAATCTTTCTTTTCAATGGATCTTCAACCTAAATATATAAATCACACATCAAACAGAGGGAAAACTATTGTTTTATTAGTGGATAGGGGTTTGCCTTGGTCAAACCCTATTATGGTAATCAAACCTTGAAATGAATAGAAATAGAATGAAGGAATGATGAATGAAAAAATAAGCTATGTTGCTACTCACCAAACCCTTGGAACAAAGGCTACAATCATGTATGAAATGGATAGCATGAATATAAATCTTGACTCTTGATTGAATGTTATGGATCTTTTTTTGAATGCTAGCTTGATTCATAAAACTCTACATTACAAATGTTAGCTCAAACACAAACTTGATGCATGATGACTTTGACATGATGCTTGAATCTTGAATATAGCTCCAAAATGCTTGATAATCATCTCTTGAATGCTATTGAATTTCTAGAATCCTTGAATGCTTAGATCACACTTGCTCATGAAAATTGTTAGGAGAAAATATGTGAAATAACCTTGTATTTATACTTATTTATGCCAAATTTCAAAAAATTACAACAATACAAGCAAACATTAGATCTACGACAGTAAAATCCTAAAAAGAATTGAATTCAAAATAGGTCATGGTTAAAGTGGTACTTATACACCAGTTGTAGCATATGAGTCCTAGTAGCTAAAACCTGGGACATAGATTTCTAGGAGTGACTTATTTAATGTGTAATTTGAAATCAAGTCCCAAGACCTAGGTGGGACTCAACGCACAAGGTGGCATATGAGTCCCAAATCACTAGATCTAGAACACATGACCCAAAACATTGAATTATGATTGGTTATTTGATAAGTGTCAGGATTATCCTTAGAAAGATGCGTTAAATAAGGCTTGTGGATGCAAAATAGGACCAAATAAGGCATAAATAAATCTAATTAATTAATAAAGCCCTAAAGTAGTGTGAAAGTGTAAAGATATGCTTTGCAACACCCTAAATAGGGCACAATTAGGTCCAACTAGTTTAAAAGGGCCATAAACCTAATGTGAATGTCTAAAACACATTACAACACTAAATCAAAGCAACATTAGGCTTAATTTAATATTAATTATTCTCATATTAAGTGTGAAAATGGGATACTTTTTCCTACACTAGATTTATCCCCCACTTTAGTGAGAGGAGGAACTTTCTTTAAACTCACACTAAAGTAGACATTCAAGAGGGGTCCAAGTGTACCAATGTGGACAGTATAGGATGACTAAGATCAAGGAGGATGATCAAGCTCCTAGGATCCAAGATCCTACATCAAACCAACATAAGCACAAAGGGACACACACAAGGTGTATGATATGCAACAAAAAAAGATACATAAACATGCAATGTGAAGGACTAAAAGATAGAGAAACAAAAACAAGCAAAAATAAAAAAGAGGTGGATCAAGCCTCGACTGTTTGTCCAACACGATGTGGATTAGAGCTAAGTTGTTTATCCAAAAATGCACGCTCACTCTGAGGCAATGGAACTTCAGGTTGTCCACTTGCTTGCGCTCACAAGAAAGTGGCTACGAGAAAGTCATGCCTAAGTTCAGCTTCCCATACGCTAACCATACCAAAGCTATACCTCTTGATAAATTTGATAAGGTGCCACATAACACGAACAACAGGATTCGCAAGGAAAGAAAAAAATTGTATGCTTGACACTCATGAACAAACAAGATGGCTCAACAAGCAAGAAAAGTGTGTTATACAAGGTTTCCATATAATAGTTATCATAGATGCAAAATAGTGTAAGGTAAATTCAAAGGGATTTTGCTTAGTTCATGTAAGGTCTCTTCTTAGGGAACATTGTGCCCAACGTCTCCAAGAGAGGACAAGTCAAAGAAATATCACGATCTTGGAGGAAATTGAGCCCAATGATACCACCAAAAAAGGACACATCGGGGTATGTGTAGGAGGGTATGTGCAGGATCATCATGGAAAAAATAGGCCCTTAAGTGGCAAAAAATTTAGAAAAATCAGAGTTAGGCAACTTGACGTAAAAGTTTGAATAAGTTATCTATATTATTTCAAAAAAATGTAAGAATAGAATCTGTAGAAAATTGAATGTAGTTCCTAAACTACTAGGTTTATTTTATTTTATTTTAAATCTATTTGGTGAAAATTTTAAATTTCAATGCAAGAGTACTTAAATTTCGGGAAAAAATAAGTAGGTGTCTTCTGACCACCCTAACCACAATAAAATGATAATATTTTTTATAATATTTTAGACATAAGTAGAGGACTGTGTCCAGATGTGAAGCATATTTTAAAAAAAATAAGTAAATAATTCATTATGATTTTTTATTACAACTTTTAAAAAATATTAAAACTCATTATGTCTAACCACCTTAACTTGGTCAAAACTTCATGAAATTCATTATTATTTTTTTAATCCTATAGTATGAAGTATAGAATGTGATGCATGTTTTGGATTCAAAAAATGTGATATCATTTGAAAGCTATAGATGTTTTTCAATCAGCCTATCAATCGGGCTTTAGTCAATTCAAATAGAAAATGAATAATAATTTTTTATTAAATTCAAAGTAAAGCATAATTTATATTAGTGGAAAGTTGAGAATCTCCTTTAAAAACCTTTTCATTTCATCAATTTTGGGTTCACATATACCCTACAAATACCCATCATATCACCACTTTTGGCCCATCATGATTCTACACATACCTGGACCATCATGGAAAAATAGGCCCATGGCAAAAATTCAAAAAATCAAAGTTAGGAAACTTGACATAAAATTTTGAATAAGTTATCTATATTATTTTAAAATATGTAAGAATAGAATCAGTAGAAAATTGAATGTAGTTTCTAAACTACTAGGTTTTAAAATATATATATTTATTTGATGAAAATTGAAATTTCAATGCAATAGTACTTAAATTTCAAGGAAAAATAAGAAGTAGGTGTCTGTGTGACCACCCTAACCACAATAAAATGATAATATTTTTTATAATATTTTAGATACAAGTAGAGGACTCATGCCTCGATGTGATGCATATTGTTTTATAATTTTTTTCCAAGTAAATAATTAATTATTATTTTTTATTACAACTTTTAAAAAATATAAAAACTCGTATGTCTGACCACCTTAACTTGGTCAAAACTTCATGAAATTCAATTTTTATTTTTTTAGTCCTATATTATGTGAAGCATAGAATGTGACGCATGTTTCGAATTCAAAAAATGTGATACCGTTTGAAAGCTATAGATTTTTTTCAATCAACCTATCAATCAGGACTTTAGTTGTAATTTAAATACAAATTTAATAATAATTATTTATTAAATTCAAAGTAAAGCATAATTTATATTGGTGGAAAGATGAGAATCTCCTTTAAAAACCCCTTTTGTTTCATCAATTTTGGGTAAAAAAAAGTCTTTAGCCACATACCCTACACATACCCATCATATCGCCACTTTTTGGCCCATCATGATCCTGCACATACCCATCGCAAGAATAAATAAAATCACATAGTGAAACATGAGTGTCGATGTATTCCCCCACTTTAAAGTAGTTACTAGCACCATTGTTGTGAGAAATTTCTTTAAAGTATAAGAAGACATGAGACGTTATTTAGAAATCCCTATGCCAAGTCACATGTTCCCGAATGAAACTACATCATGGAAAGGGGTTGCTCCCAAAATGTAATGCTAAACATCGAAAGAAAAGTATGTCACATGTGATCCAACTTAAGGAATGTCATCTACATCCCAAGCTTGCTCTTATATATACATGAAATGAATTCAACTAGCCAAAAGAGACAATGATAAGTGTCATATGAGGACAAGGCTACCTAACCCCTTGCGCCCATTGAGTGCAAGACACGGATGAGTCAAGATGATTGATGTGAAATATGAAAATCAATATCAATTAGAGGAACTAGGTTCTTCAACACAAGGAAGAGCACCACAATCCTTAAGATGTTGAATTTTATCATTTAAAGTCATACATTCATTAGTAGAATGACCATGACCTCTATGATATGCACAAAATGAACTATTAGGATGCTCTCTTGAAAATATTACATGAAACAATGTGATTTAACCCCTTATTTATTCTAAATTAGGAGATTAACCTCAAAATTCAAAGAACTAAGGCCGACACCAAATCTGGAAAGAAACATAATCAAATTCCCCCTAGAATGAAATTAAAAAGGGGGGTTCTATTAAGGGAGGACCCATTTGCCATCTTGGGCGAATGGGTCTTGGCTAAGTTTCCAAGACCAAGCTTCAGGGGACTGAAAGAAGGTAAAAACCCATTCCAAATCACCTGAGAAAGAGGGGTCTTGTTAAGGGAGGACCCATTCACCTGTTGGTGTAATTAATTATTTAATTACACTTTTGCATAAGTTTACTTAGGAATATTTTAATTCGTAGGATAATTGTAATCCTTATCTAGTTGAGCTATCCTTTTGCTCAACACAAGATTAGGGTTGTGCATGTCTTTCTTTTTTGCATGATTTCCTTTTTGAAGGCTTTTGTATTATTTGTAAAACAATTACAATCAATAATCATTCTTCTAGTTTTTCTTGCACATTTTTGCTCTGAGGTTTACAAAACATCTTTTTCATTGTTTTGGATATCTGTTGCACATGATAGGTGATTGCATATAGGTGATTCTTGGGGACTATGAAGTTGGATTCATCAACTTCTACATTGTATCAGAGCTCCAAACCTGTGGCTTCTTGTTTGTGATTTGAAGATATTCTCTCACAACATATTTTCCTGTGCAAGGGTTTCAAGTCAAGCAAATATTTTGTGGATCTAGGGGTTGCCTAATTTTCTGGGCATTTTTGGACAAAATGGACCTCGCCATTGCGTCTGTAGTGCCCAAAAACCCCTATTTTCATATAAAACTTGTCCAGTTTGGCCACAGTTGATCTTTGAGGCTAAAAAAAAATTCCCCAAGGCCATACAGCCCTAGGGCACGCTTCATGAGGTGAAATTCTTTCAAAAAAATCAAAAAATCTATAAAAAAATATTTTTTTTGAAAAATTTGTAGTACAGCCAGTTAGGAAGGCCACGACACCCACTCCTTAGCCTAGAGGCCACCTACGGGCCACCAGCCACTAGGCCACGCCGCTCCTCCAACCTGCCAAGCCGCTCTACCTCCTATCCCGTCCCCCGAGGGATTCGTTCTTCTGCTTCAGTCATGTGGGGATTGGGAGCCTCTGAGTCAGCCCTCGCAGGCTTTAAATGCTTCAGTCGTGGTCATATTGAAGACTAGGCCCCAGCGCCCATTCAAACCAGCATTTTTTTCCTCAGACCGTGCAGTGGACAGTCACATGCTGGACCAAGGGCCAGCCGCTCGATGCTGATTTTTTGCACCTGTTTAGCATTAAAAGTGCCTTTTATAGGCCTTTTTTCATTTTCTCATAACTTTTGCAAACAAAGGCCTTTTTTTGAAAATGAGATATTGTCAGAAAGCTGGTTCGGAACTCATTCTAGTGGTGGAGGTTTGATTTTTTTATTTTTTAGTTTTGATGCTTTTTTCGCCTGTCAAAGCTAGAAGTTGTTGTTTTCACTCTGGGAGGCATAAATTTTGCATCCTGACTTTGTTTTGCGAAAAAAATAGGCGTTGGAAAGCTAGTTCAGTTATCTACATAGATCTCAGACCTATTTTTTCAGATTTTGTTTTACTAGGTATTTGATATTCTTATTTGATCTCAGCCTTTACCTTTTTAGTTATTTTCTTGGGAAGCGTGCAATCAGGCTATTCTTTTGAGATCAACAAGCATTGTTTTTTTACTTGAGATTTTATATTGTTGTTTTTTGTCATGGATACACATAATATTGCACCCCTTACTCCATTCAATTTTTTTGGTTGGAAAAAATAAATGGAGATTCATTTGAAACACAAAGGGTTGTACAGAGTAACCATGAGTATAGAAATTGCACCTACAGGTGCTACTGGAAAGAGAAAATGGTTTAATAGGTGTGATGAAGCTTATGGTACTTTATGTTTGTCTCTTTCATCTAACCTTCTTTTTCATATTGAGTCTTTCACTACACCCCATGAGATTTGGACTACTTTAGAGTCTTTTTTTGGGAAGCAGGATACTATGAGAGGGTTTCAATTAGAGAATGAGCTTATTGGCTTAAATCCTAGGGATTTTGACAGCATCAGGAGTTTTTCACCAAACTCAAGTGTCCTAGATTGCAGTTGTCATAGTGTGGTGTTCAAAAGGAAGACTCTCAGTTGATATTGTCCATTCTTTCTAAGCTTGGACCAGATTTTTTAGTTTTTGTATCTACCTTTTATGCCACTAGGGATGCACTTGGTACGAGATTCACTATGCCATCTCTTGATGAATTTTCTTCATCTCTCACTCGAGAGTAAGCTAAGTTAGCTAGCATGGGCATGGTGAAACCTTCTTCATCATAGGCACTTATTACATCTCAGGAGCCCAAAGATCAGAAGGCTTCTACAAGAAAAGGAAAGAAACAAAAACAAAAGGATTCCAAACCTCATGAGCAGTAGAAGGAGTCCTCATATTCATCCTCATATTTTAATGGGAAATCATCTAGGAAGGAGAAGGGTTCATGTGTATATTGCAAGAGGGAAGGACATGTAGAACATAATTGCTACAAGAAGGACATTGATGAGCTGAAGCATCTTCTTTAGAAACATTAGATTGATTTTCCTTCTAGGATGTTTGCATCATACTCTTCTCCTCATTCTTATTCTTCAAAGCAATATGACAGGGGCACAACTGGTTTACATACTTCATTAGATATTAAGGGACATGCTCTTTGTGCTTCTTCAGGTGTTGGATTAGGGAGATGGCTTCTAGATTCAAGAGCATCTCATCATATGGCATCTTCACAATCTATGTTCACTTCCTTTGAGCCTTGCACTATGTATCCCATTTTGATGGGAAACAACACTTACATGAGTGTTACAAGGAAGTGGTCTATTAGTTTTGGGTACAACCCCTTTCAGTATGTCTTGTGTGTCCCTCACTTGGAAAAAAACCTTATTTCCATCTATTAGATCACACATGGAGGCACTGGGAGATCTATGGAGTTCACACCAGATTTAGTTATCATCAAATACTTGGCGAGTAGAGCAGTTATTGCTACTAGGATAGTGGATCACTCATCTCAGTTGTATTCCTTTACTAATTTTTCTACTAATGGTGCTTTTGTTCCTACAACTATTCCTCACACTTCTAGTGTGCATCATCATTCAGAGGAGAGATTTGAAGTCTTGAACATTGGTGTTCTCACTTAGGATCTTTTTCTTGAGCCTTCCATTCCATCTCCTCCACCTCTTGTTGCTATTGTTGTGGCTACCAATGTGGCTTCTTCTATTTAAGTGCAGTAGGATCCAATTGATCATTCATCTTTGGAGGTTTTTGTTTAGTCTTCACCTGCTTTGAATTCTTCATTGGTTGAGGTCACACCTGCTTCTATGGAGAGATCTTGGGCTACACCTACTTCACCTTCAGAGATTGCATTCATTCGGCCTCTTCCCTCTCACTTCTTTCAGGAGATGCAGTTTCTTCAGTTCTTTTGGAGCTACTTCATTCTCGGGGGGATCTATGGTCTCTTCTTTCCTCTCTTCTGGGGGGGTTCATTTATGTATCTTTGTGATGAATGGTGTCCTTGGGGGGTCTTATGGATTCCTCCATCTTTCATCACTTAGTTAGTTTACATTCTCTTTTGGGGAGGATTTTTTTTACCATGTGGTTTTCTCCTTTACCCCATTTGGTTTAGTTTGCATTGCATTTGTAAATGGGTAACTAATCAGGCCTTGTTGGTAGGACTCATCTCTTCCATAATAATTTGCTTCTCCCTAAGTTGCACTTATGGTGGGGGGCGTTGGTGTAATTAATTATTTAATTACACTTTTCCATAAGTTTACTTAGGCATATTTTAATTCCTAGGATAATTGTAATCCTTATCTAGTTGAGCTGTCTTTTTTTCTCAAGATAAGATTAGGGTTGTGCATGTCTTGCTTTTTTTCATGATTGCATTTTTGAAGGGTTTTGTATTATTTGTAAAGCAATTATAATCAATAATCATTCTTTTGGTTTTTCTTGCACATTTTTGTTTTGAGGTTTACAGAACATCTTTTTCATTGTTCTGGATATTTGTTGCACGTGATAGGTGATTGCATGCAGGTGATTCTTGGGGACTGTGAAGTTGGATTTTTCAACTTCTACATTGGCATTAAGGGTGAATGGGTCCTAACTCAACTTACCAGGACAAAATTTTCCCAATTAAATTATGATTGTTGGGATATATCTTTAGGAGGTCAAAATTAAGGCCTAAAAGGGGGGTTAATAACTCCAACTAACCTCAATTAATTAAGATCACCTAGATAAATGTGAATCTTCTTTAAAACACTTTACAACACTTAAACAAGGTACAAATTATGCACATTTTTATTTAGAAAGTGGCCCATTAGGCTTAATTAAGCAAATAAGTCCTAAAAAAGCATGAAAGTGTGTTACAACACTTTGAAACACCATTGAGAAGGACCAATTAAGGCAATTTTTAGTTAAATAAAGGTCCTAGAACAATGTGAATGTGTACAACACATTACAACACCACTCCAAGACATCAATAGTTCAATTGTATTGTCAATTATCCAAACAAGCAAGGGAAAAGGCTACTTTTTATGTTACTACATTGTACCCCCACTTTAGTGAGTCGAGGATGACCCCATGTAAAACTCACACTAAAGTAGACATTCAATACACCTAAGCATGCAGCAATAAGAAATATGCATGGTCATACCTTGTCAAAGGCAAAGAAAAATAAACAAAAACAAAGGATCAAGCATAACTGATTCAACGTGATGTGAGGTGGTGGTTGTTTGTCCATAACATACGTTGCTCACTCTAAGGTAGTGGAACATCATTCTGTCCACTAGATGAGTTGTCCCAAAATATGTGTATGCTAACTCTGGGGTTGTCAAACCTCAGTCTTTCCACTAGGTGAGTTGTCCCAACAAGGTAGTTTAGTGAGAAAGTCATGCCAGTGTGTCAGCTTCCCACCGTATAATGATAAAGTCATGCTAGTATATCAACTTCCCATCTTACTAACCATACCAAAGTTATCCTCTTGATAACTTCAATAAAGCACCACAATACAATTTCTTTTTGTAAATGATTTTGAATGTCATGTAAAAAAAAATCTTAAAGGGGATTTTTATTTGTTCGTGTAATGGTGTTCCTCTTCGGGAGCATTGTGCCTAATGTCTCCAAGAGAGGACAAGTCAAAAGTTTCAGATCATTTCCCATGGGGTTCCTCCTTCACATCATTCCATGAGAGTAGATCGTACACTCTTGGATAGAATCAAACCCAATGAAACAACCGAGAAGAGGACACATTAAAAGAAGAAAGAAAAATGATGCCATGAAATTTTTCCAAAAGATGTCATCAATGTATGCCCCCCACTTTAAAGAAGTTGCTACACCATTGCTCTGATCAATTTCTTTAAAGTAGCCAATGTTTTTAGCGTAAGAAATGAGATCTTTCCTCATAAGACCCTATGCCAAGTCATATTTTTTCTAAAAGAAGCTACGTCATGAAATAGGAAGGAAGGATTTCCCCCAAAAATACATAAGGGATCTATGGATTTGGGGTTAATATGTCTGTGCTACAATGTTTCCATAGAGCATGGAACTGTCATCATTCCCCAAATACACATAGAACTGGAAGAATGACACAAAGAAATTGAAAACAAAGAAAAACCTTTCAGGTCAACATCGAAGAAACATGTATGTATCGATGCCTTGTGTCATCCCTGAAAAGAAAACACAATACAAATGAAACAAAAAAGCTTTTGGGTCAACAAGGAAGAGACATAAATGTCTTGATGCCTTGCATCATCCCCAAAAGGAAAACACAAGAGAAAATGAAAAATTATTACGACATAGAGGAGAATTAAGGTATATATAGAAGAATGCACAAAAGAGAGAGGAACATCAAATGAAATGTCATGGGGGATCACATTACACACATGCAATCAAGGAAAGAATGAAAAAGAAAAAGACTAGTAAAGCACAAACAAGTCAACCTAAAGCAAGTCATCTACCTCCCAATCTTGGTTGGTATAAACAAAAGGTGGGAAACTAGCCAAAGGGACACCATCAAGTGTCGAACTAGGACACACACCAAGTTCAACACTCTTTTTAGGATATTTTTCATTTAAGCTCATGGAATAAGAAAACAATGTATTCAACTCATCATGCACTTGTTCATCAATCTTTGCAATTTCAATGTCATCATCTGAGTTAATCACAACAGGGGATTGAATAACAATATCCATATAATGTTCTTGTTTATGTCAGGGCGAGGGTTTAGAGTCATCATGCATTGCTTCGGGTAGATTTATATTTTTATTTTCTATGTTATTGTTGTTTTCTTGAGTTTGCAATCTATGAGCAATATCATGACACCTACATCTATGATCTGTAGCACTTTGATTTTATTTAAGTTTATTGTCAATTTATTTTTGTGTAAGGGTGGGTTTATCAATCAAAGGTTCCTTCTCTTCCTTGGGAGGACTAGAAGAAATAACAAGAGGTTACTCAACCACTTTCTCTTTGACTTTGTAAACTTGTTTGACTCTAGGAAGGACAATGAGATTGCTTGTGTTATCTTGTGGTCTCTTATGGGAAATTGTAGGAAGTTGTTCTATAGATTGTTCTTGTATGTTCAGAAGTGCTTTTGGTTCAATCATTGTATCATCATGGATGATTGATTCATTCATAGGTTGAGGTATTTTGTGAAGGGATAGTTCTACTATTTTCTTTTCCTTGAATTTTTGATATGATTTGAAAAATAAATCTTCACGAGGCTTGATAGGTTCCATAGGCTTTGGCCAAAAGTAATATAGTAAAAAATTCCCTTTTTCCAAGGTAGAATGGAATTCACTATGATGCATAGTGAAGATGTAATTGCTAAATGGAAATTTTAGACATTTATGCACAACCAAAGGGATGACATTCATGGAGCAAAGCCATGGATTTCCTAGCTTCACATGAAATTGGTCTGATTATGGGATGATAGAGAATGAGACTGTTAATGTTTTCGGTCCCACTTTTAAAGGGAGATCTATTGATCCTATCATAAGGTGAGAAAATAAATTATGTGTCTTCATCCATGTTTTCAGGTTTTCATATGTGTCTTGATATAGCTCATGCACATATAAGAATTCTTTTGTGATTACATTCTCTCCATAGACGGGATCAATCAATATCCCATTAGTGGGATTATTATTGATTTGGCCAGCTATGTAAAGGGGACCATTAGTTGCATGTTTAGGTATGTAATTTTGTGAGAAAGAAATGTCAAGAGGTTGTCTAGTTGAGCCCTTACGAGGTATAGCTTCGATAAATTCTATCACTTCATTTGTGGGATGTTGTTCAATGGTATTCATATTGTTATCATTTGTGTCAACATTCATCACATCATTCTTCGTTTCACTAGCTTTGAAAAATTAAATATTGTGCTTAGGCATGGGATTTGTAAAGACTTACAAATTTTGATTAGGAGGAGATATAGATTTATTGCCTTGATCATTCACACCTCCGACTAGTAAATGATTAGAATTAATAATTTCTTACACAAGATGTTTAAGGAATTTACAATATTCTATACTATGTCCATTTGTTTGATGGTAATGACAATAAGAATTTTTTGAAAGCCTTTACAAAATGGTATAGTAGGATCACATTCTCTAACAAGAGGTATTAAGGTAAGATTTTTTTTGTCAATAAGCTGCAACATGATATTGTGAAGGGTATCGAGTAAAGGTGTGAATTCTCTCTCCCTATCCCTAAAAGGATTTGTCATTTTTATAGCTGCCACTTGATTATTATTTTTTTGACTTGTTTGAGGGGGATTTAATTGTAAAATTCCTGCTTTTTTCTTGAATGGTTGATAATTTTTTTGATTTGTGGATTCAGACTTTTTAGGACGACTATGGGTATTTTTCACATCACAACTTCCAGTCGAGTTTTGACGGTCACGAAGGGCTATGCATAACTATGTGAAGGATGGAAACCTCAACATTTCAAATTTTCTTTGGATTTTATCTTGTAAGTTGGAAATGAACATTCTTTGAAGGTCAACATCAAGAATATTAATGTTCACTTGTTAATAGAGTGTTTGATATCTTCCTATGAAATCGGTCACTTTCTCATCCTCTTTTTTTTTGCATGTCATTAAATCAACAAGGGTTATTTTGTGACCCATGTGAATATGGAAGTGGTTATAAAATGCATCAATCAGTTCATTGACTGAACCAATTGAATTGTTTGGTAAAGAGGATAACCAATTTAAAATAGTATCTTTCAAGGATTTAGGGAATATCTAGTAGCCAAAATTTTATCCTCAAAAATGAAATCATGACACAAGGATTTGAAGGTGGAAACATGGCTTACAGGATCTCCTTTCCCACCATATTTCTCAAATCTATGGAACTATATTCCTTGTGGCATTTTTTCTCTTAATATGTCAAGGGAAAATGAGGTGGACTTGATGTATTGCAAAGGTTGAACATTATTTTTCTATTGTAATGTTTCCACTTGTTGGAGGGATGTCATGGTTTGCAAAAGTGAATTAACAAGAGGGTCATTTTGGTTATAGGGTTGAGAGGAATAAGGTGGTGTAGTGTATGTGTGTGGAGGGCTAGTAATTTTCAGGTTGGTGGAGTTGGCTTGTTGCAGAATTATTGTATTTGAAGGCACAAAGGTGGAAGGAATTCTTGTAGGAATACCTATGGAAGTGTATACAGGTGATAGCATGTATGACTATTATGGTTTGTTGAATGGTAGTTGTGGGTTGAAAGGTTGTTGTAGGTTGAAATATTGTTGTGGGTTGGAATGTTTTTGTTGGTTGTGTACTAGAATATGTAGGGATGTGCATTTCTATTGTGGAGGATGGAATTGGAATTCCACCTTGACTTTGAGTAGACCCCAAAGCTTCAGTGAAAGTGGTAATGGTAGGGAAGGTGTTGGTAATGCTAAGGACATTGGTTGTAGGGGGTGAAGTCATGGGTGATGAATTAGGCAAACTATGAGCCATGGAGGGTTGATTCTCAACACTATCAAAAAGAGAGTTAGAGCACCCAAGATCCTTGACAAGTGAGAGATTTCTAGATGACATGAGCCTCAAACTATGTCTTATAATAGTATTGTGAATAGGAAACCAAGTTGTAAAGCTTATGCAAGTTTTACAAACCCGGTATGCAAACCCTAGAATGGAAAATAATGAAATGCAATTTTCAAAGTCTAATAAATGTAATTTACTGATCAACAATGCAATAAGCTGAAAATGAAATGTTTTTATGCAATTTTGAACTTTTAACAATGCACTAAAATGAAGTAATTTAAGGTAAATGCAATGAAATTGATGAAACAAAAAATTAGGAAACTGAAACAACAAGATAACAACACCAAACATAAGCTAAAAACCGATACTTAAATCTTCTGATAATGCAAATTTATAGCTAACAGGGACTCATTCACCAGTAAGGGTGAATGGGTCCTGGTTAGGTGTTTCTAGGATTTTTATGTGGATTTCAGATTTAATTTTAATGCCTTTTCGGATGCCAAAAGGTACAGATCAGACTTGATCAAGAACATATTCACTAGTAAAGGTGAATGGGTCTTGGTTAGGTATTCTTAAACTATTTTTTAATGATTTACAAGTTCTCAGATATATCTTACAACTCCAGGTTTGACACAGTGAAATGAAGCTTCATATTTTTTAGAAATTCAATGTGAAAATGCAATGAAAAGATGAAATGCAAGACCTGGTGTGAAATGCAATTTTGTTTTTATTTTTAAATGCAATTGAATGAGATCTAAATGAGATAAAAAATGAGTGATTTGTTTTTGTAATTTTCAAATTTAAGAAGTGAAAAACAATGCAAACCTAAACCCTATATCATATGCAAGATTTCAATGCAAAAGAAGAAACCCTAATTCAATGCAAATCTAAATGCAATGAATAAAATATTTTAACTTAATATGCAATGAAATACTCTAAAAATTAAAAAATTGCGATGTTGAATAAGTCAGGTTCACCAAAAATGATGTAGGGTGAAAAAATAGTGTCCACCCAACGAATAAACAAAGTGATGGACCACTTATTTTTCAAGGCCCTAAACACCTCAAATTGTTTAAAATAAGATGCTAATAACAACAAAAAATGCAACCTAAATGTTATAGCAACTATAGGGGATGTTTTTAGAGCATAAAAAGTTGTGTGCCTAGACAAAATGATGTTTTTGAGCTATGGAGGACTCATTCATCTTCAATAGCAAATGGGTCCTTTTAGGGTTTCAGAAAATTGATTTTAGGATCATATTCTTTGATGTCTACACTATTGAAATCCATGTTATCAAGTTTTGGAAGCTTGTATTCAATTTTGTAGATCTCTTTATGTAATCTTGGACTTTGAATGACAACTTTAGCAACTTTGTAACTTTGACAATCTTGCTCAACTTGATCTTCAACCTGTAAATCTACAATAACACACTCAAGGATAGAAAAAATTGTTGATTTGTTAGTGAATGGGGGTTTTCCTCAATCAAAACCCTTGTAGGTAATTAAACCAAATGATGAAATAAAGAAATGAAGCATGAAACATGAAATGATACAATTTTGATACCTTTGATGTTGCCTTGGAGTACAAATCTGCAAACTAACTTGTAGTGGCCATGAAGAATGTATATCTTGGATGTAATATGATGCTTTGTAGATGTATCCTCAATGTAACATTAACTTCTTATCTCAACACACATGAATGCATTAAACCCTTGACATGATGATATGACTTTGAATTTCTGCAATAAACACTTGAAATCTACCTTGAAATGCCTTGTAAATGCCTTTCAAATGCTCTATAATGCTCTTGTGAAGTATTAGGATGCTCTCTTGAAAATATTAGATGAAACAATGTGAATTAACCCCTTATTTATACTAAATTAGGAGATTAACCATGAAATTCAAAGAACTAAGGCTGACACTAGATCTAGAAAGAAACATAATCAAATTCCCACCAAAATGAAATTAAAAAATGGGGTCCTATTAAGGGAGGACCCATTCGCCATCTTGGTTGAATGGGTCCTAGCTAAGTTTCTAGGACCAAGCTTTAAGGGACTGAAAGAAGGCCAAAAACCCATTCCAAATCACCTAAGAAAGTAGGGTTCTATTAAGGGAAGACCCATTCACCATCAAGGGAAAATGGCTCCTAGATCAACTTACCAAGACCAAAATTTTCCCTATGAAATAATTTGTTAATTAAATTTTGATTATCGGGATAGATCTTCAGGAGGTGTCAAAATTAAGGCCTAAAAGGGGGGTTAATAACTCCAATTAACCTCAATTAATTAAGATGACCTAGATAAATGTGAAAGTTCTTTGAAACACTTTACAACACTTTAAAAAGGCACAAATTATGTACATTTTTATTTAGAAAGGGGCCCATTAGGATTAATTAAGCAAATAAGTCCTAGAAAAGGGTGAAAGTGTGTTTTAACACTTTACAACACCTTTGCAAAGGACCAATTAAGGCATGTTTTAGTTAAATAAAGGTCCTAGAATAGTTTGAATGTGTACAACACATTACAGCACCACTCCAAGACATCAATAGTTCAACTTTAATGTCAATTATCCAAATAAACAAGGGAAAACAATACTTTTTCCATTACTACAGCTTGATGGCTAGTTGCATCTCCCTAACCTGGAATCCATCATGATTCACCATAGACAACCATGATCAACCCTTGAAAATGTTAGATCTTGAATGAAAGTGAGTTTGAAGACCTAAAAAAACACTTTAAAGCTGCTCCAAGGGTTTAGCTTTGCTTGCTTTTAAAACTTGAATGCTCTTGTGATAGAACGCTTGAAGACTCTTGAATGCTTGGATCTTGGAATTCCCCTTGAAAGTGCTTGCTTAGATAAAAAATAACTAAAAATATTTCTTATATAGGCATTAACACCTAATTTACCATTATTCGGGTCTTAAAGGTCGACATCAACCAAAAAATTGAAATAAAAAGATGATTTTCCTACTCAAACCCTAAAAAATCCCAAATGGGATTCATATGCCAGCACTAGCATATGGGTCCCACCTAGTGGAACTCATTCACCCAAGGTAGCAAATGATTCCCACCCTAGATTTTTGGGGTGGGTTTTTAGAATATTTTGATGTTTTAGATTATTTTGTCAAGTTTTTAGTTGAAATAAGCCTCAAGATCTGAAATAATGGGTCTTAGGGGCCTATTAATGATGAATTAAAGGGTAATTAATGTAGGGGTACCAAAATAGGTCTAAATTAGGCAAGGAATTGTACTATCTCCAAGAAGGGAGTACAATTTATGTTGCCACATTTAGCCCCCACTTTAGTGCCCATATGACTCTACGTCCAAATGCAAGCTAAAGGACTCTAAACAGTACACTTTATTTCATAAAAGGATACTCAAATGGATTTATTCATAACATGGGAGAATGAAGCCCCCATTGTAGCTATCTGCAAAACCACAATGTTAGGAACCACATCTTGCAACACAAATTCATTAGTTTTCCAAAATACTCTTATCTAACTTCTTTCTAGAATCACATTCAAGGGTAGATGTATTCCCCCCTTGATTCTACTTTCTTTACAAAGGTGGAATCAAGGTGGTAGTCTAACAACATTGAATAAATTAAGTCATATCATAAGGTATTTCCAAGTACCATCCTGCGTGATGATAAAAATTTGATGAGGATGAGAGAAGAATCACAATTCCAATGCAACAAATGACGTAAAAAATAGAGCTCTGTAGCACCCGGGCATGTGCAGGATCATGGTATGCCAAACAGGCCCTTAAGTGGCAAAAAATTCAGAAAAATCAGTGTTAGGCAACTTGACGTAAATATTTGAATAAGTTATCTATATTATTTCAAAAATATGTAAGAATTGAATTTGTATAAAATTGAATTTAGTTTCTAAAATACTAGGTTTATTTAAAAATAAATAAAATCTATTTGGTGAAAATTTGAAATTTCAATGCAGTAGTACTTAAATTTCAGGGAAAAAATAAGAAGTAGGTGTTGTCTGACCACCCTAACCATAATAAAATGATAATATTTTTTTGTAAGATTTTATATATAAGTAGAGGACTCATGTCCGGATGTGTGATGCATATTTTTTAATTTTTTCCAAGTAAATAATTAATTATGAATTTTTATTACAACTTTTAGAAAATATAAAAAACTCGTCTGTCTGACCACCTTAACTTGGTCAAAAATTCATGAAATTTAATTTTCTTTTTTATCCGATAGTATGTAAAGCATAGAATGTGACGATGTTTTGGATTCAAAAAATATGATACCGCTTGAAAGTTATAGATGTTTTTCAATCAGCTCTATCGATCGACTTTAGCATAATTCTAATAGAAAATAAATAATAATATTTATTTAATTCAAATTAAATCATAATTTATATTTTTGGAAAGCTGAGAATCTCCTCTAAAAACCCTTTTCGCTTCATTAAGTTTGTGTGAAAAAAAAATCGTCAGCCACATACCCTACAAATATTGCCACTTTTTGGCATACCATGATCCTGCACATACCCACCCATTATGTTAATTTGAATGAAAGGAAATTTTTAACCCTAATATAGTAAAACCCTTATTTTTAACATATATAAGAGTAAAAAGTGAAGTAAATTCTAACTATTTTGTCATTTACTTTCTTGTAGCTTGAGTTTGGTTAAGAGTGATTGAAGATGTCGAGCCAATGAGATTACATGCCTCTGAGACTAGATGTCCTATGAGATCTGGTAGCCCACGGTGAGCATTATTATCAGGTGAGTTGATTTTTCTACCTTAGCCTTGTCCTTACGATTTATTTTGTGATTTGTATGCATTTATAGATTAATTTAGGGCCTTGGATAAAAAGTTCGAAAAGTGTCCCCTTTTTGCACCAAGTGTCCCTTTTTGTCACAAAGTGTCCCCTTTTGTCATGAAGTGTCCCTTTTTGTCACAAAGTGTCCCCTTTTCTCATGAAGTGTCCCTTTTTGTCGCAAAGTGTCTTGTTTCTTTGTGAAGTATCCCAAAAGGGGTCTAAATTGTCTAAGACCCTTAGAAGAGTAGACTAGAACAATTTAGTACACCTTTTTGTTTTTTGATGTATAGATTTAAGATTGTAGAATGCTTATAGGACTTGTTTTTTCTTTTTATTTGCGGCAATGTCTAGGTAGCAAACAGATTTGTTGCCTTTGAGACCTAGCCCCGACCCTGTCAATAAAGGATACATAGATATTGCAAACCACAGGATTGTATTGGGCCTACCTCATGCTCCCCATGAGGTACCATGATGCTATGTTGATGGCACTGGAAGAGTGGTGGAATGCAGAGACATCCACATTCCATCTTCCCATTGAAGAGATGACCATCACATTAGAGGACGTCAATCACATACTTTGAGTTCCAATTCGGGGTGAGAGGGTACGTTTTCTAGTAGATCGGTCATTTTAGGAGATGGAATATGATATGCAGTATTTCCTTGGAGGTCCAATTCATGATAGTATTGTAAGGCCACAGATGGATCTAGCAATGTTGCTATATTTGCAGGCCCCATTTGTTGCACAGATTATGATGTTCATTATAGCACTAGTACTTGTCCCTGATAGTCAGGGAGCACATTTAGAGGGTGGACTAGTACATATGATTCAGGGGATGGTAGAGCACAAGACTGTGTATGCTTGGGGATGCAACATCCTTATGCACTTATATTATGATCTTGGGAGATTTTTAGTTCATGAGATCAACAACATGGTAAATTGTATGTTGCTATAGGTGTGGTCCCTAGAGCATATCACTTGAACGAGACCGATAGGATTTCCCTGTGCATCAGCCCTAGGGTGTCCTCACCCATTCAGTTATCCCTTGTGGTGGCTATGGCAGTATGGTGACTTACATTTTTGTAGAGTCTGATTCGATTGAATGGATGATGAGGAGATCATATGGAGACCTTACTAGCTTGTACTTCAGTGGCCAGATAAGACTCGTCAGATGAGGAGATTGTAGATGGATAAATTCTTGATAGATAGAAATGATTACATAGTATGACCTTTCTACTATGATCATGCCATGTGACAGTTTGGATAGGTCTAGATAGCACCCATTCCATTACCCTTTTTAGGAGATTAGTACAGAGCACTTAGAGGCCTAGTGATACTAGACAGTTTAGTGCCGATGATGTTGTCTATAATGAATTTGAGTTTGAGGATCATGATATTCCACTGATCTTCGAAGCTGATGACATTGGTACCATAGATTCCTATGAGGAGTAATGGGAAATAGCATGGCCATCCCTTGTATTCTTGATGGATGAGCCGATAGGTGGTGCAAGGCCACTCCCAGATTAGGTAGACAAGGAGGAGGATAGAGCTGAGGAGATATGGTTTAGGGCTACAAACATATTCATAGATGTGATAGATAAGGAGTATGATGAGGCTGAAAATCCTAACTATGATGGCCAGGAGGATGAGGACAAGGAGGAGGAACAACTGGTGAGTGAGGGTGATGAGACAGTAGATGAGGATCCAATGGGCCATGAGTGGGGAGAGTCAGCTCCCATTCATGTTACTAGATCACAATCAGTAGTTGCAGTAGGCACCCACACCTATAGTCATGGAGAGGCTAGCACATCCTCCATGCCCCCTACACATGACGAGGTTGTCTTCACACAACCAGCCAGAGAGCTAGGTGATGATATTTTATTTACTGTCATGCTTTATGCTTATGTTTTATGTTTAAATTTTATGTCTACATATATAATGATTTGTACTAATTATATTTATGTTTTCTATCTTGCACCTGAGGTATGAGAGACCTTCATGATCTCTATTTCCAGGTGGCTTCCGAGATAGTTCCCCCATCAGCCTACAAGGAGGCAACTAATACAGACTATATTCCCCCACCCATCATGGAGCGGGATCCAGAGTTGTTTGAGCCATACATTAGAATATGAGTATCATATGAGAGTGTTAGGAGGCGTTCCCACTGATTTGAGGCTTCCTAAGATGCTTAGTCATCTTGGGCTCCAACAGAGGTTGAGATATTTTATTCAGAGGTAGCCAGACTATAGGCAAAGAGAGATTTTTTAGTGGAGGATCGTCAAGAATCCATTGGACAGATATATAGTTTATATTTTTCTCTAAATGTACTCAATGGTTTGTGATCACAATCACATACAACCATCTCCTGATGGACTGCCTCTAGATAGATGAAAGCACCAGATCCCAAGGGGTGTAGCAGTCACAGACCTCAGTAGCATTGTATATATTGATGACATGTACATAAAAATTTGATATATATATATATATGATCATTTTATGTTTTGTTATTTATGCTTATGTGTTAAATGTTAAATGGAAATGTGATTGATTAAATAATCTTTGTAAGAGAATTTAATGAATGTCTTCATGATTTAAAATTTTTTATGTGATCTAATTAAAACTTATTCTAGTTTCTCTTAGATGCAACATTGTGATTAAGTATGTTATGTTAAATTAAATGCACCTATGCTCTAATTAAAGAACATTAAATGAATATAAGGATCTAATCTAAGCATAACACACAAGATAAACTTGAATAGAATGAAACCTAAAGTAAGATTCATATTAAATAATCACTTTAGTATCTAAGACACAAATAATTCTTTGTCAAGGATGAAGCAATGCGAGAGCACATAGAATTGCATCTACTAACTCTGACATCACTGCTTTATCATTCACACTATTCAAGACTATTAGACATAGTAATAGCACAAATGCATGGTATTTATAGGTTCTTTAAGAGGTGTTCCATCCAATTATGTTAATGTGTATGCACTAGATCCATAGATTACATTAATTGTATAAGGTCCTAACCAATTACGACTAAATTTTCCTTTATCATTAGGGTTGGCATTAACATTACGCTGATTCTTGCATAACACCATATCACCTTTACTAAATGACCGAGGGATAACATTTTCATTGTAACTACATTGCTTTCTCCTAGAGTAAGCCTAAAGGTGCTTGAGAGCATTAATTTGATGTTCATCAAGCATTTCAAGTTGATGTAATTGTTGTTCTTTATAAGCATTATCATCAATAAGTCCTTGAAGAGCAATCCTTAATGTAGGAATCTCTAACTCCAAGGGAATTATTACCTCAATATCATAGATGAGGTTATAAGGTGTAGTCCTTGTGGATAGTCTAACATTCGTGTGATAGGCCCATAGTGAATATGTTAACTATGTGTGCCAATCCTTATTATGTTTGCTAAAAGTTTTCTTTAAGATTTGTTCAAGGGTTTTATTAGTTGATTTGACTTGACCATTAGATTGCGGGTAGTAGGGTGTTGAAAAGCGATGTTGTATGTTAAATGTTTCTGAGAACTTCTTCATGTCATTATTCTTGAATGGTGTGACATTTTTGAAAACTAACGCGAAAGGCATTCCAAAGCGAGCAATAATGTGTTCCAATATGAAATGACATATGACATTGGTTGTTGTTGAACTAAGGGGAATCACTTCTACCCACTTCGTGAAGTAATCTATTGTGGTGATTATGAATGTATGTCTAGTAGAGGAAAGTGGTGATATTTTTCCAATGATGTCCAAACCCCAAATTGCAAAGGGCCAGATAAGAACTTGAGCTCAACATTCAAAAGAAAGAGCATGAATCAAATTATTATGTTCTTGACATTTGTGATATTTTTTAATTTATGCAAAGCTATCTTGTTCCATATGTCTCCAATAGTATCCTATGTGGATTAGTTTTTGGACTAATGTTTTTCCTCCAAAGTGATCACCATAAGCACGTGAATGATCTTATTGAAGTACTATGGGGATTTCATATTTTTTAAGGAATCTAAGTAAGAGACCATCAAATGACCTTCAATACAACACATCGACAAGAATTATATACTTAGATGCGAGTTTTCGAAGGAGGGCTCACATGTTCTTAGTTTTTGGCTCAATAATGGTACCATCCTTCAAGTAGTTAAATATCATATCGTACCATTCACTCAAGTGTTCCATGGTTGTTAATAATACTTCTTTATATTTGATTGATGGTTTCATAACTGTATGCACAATGAAGGTGAAATCTTTTTAAGGATCTTATGGAGATCTATAAGGGAAGATGCACTTGTCATTGCATCTGCATGATGATTATCATTTTGAGGGATGTTGTCAATGGTAAATGATTCAAATTTATCTAACAAAGTCATTGTAAGATCCTTGTATTTTGAAAATTTATCATGCTTTGCTTGATATGTTCCATTTATTTGTTTAATGACCAATCACAAATCGCCAAATATCTTAATGTCTCAAGTGCCCATAATTAAAGCAGTGGACAATCCAACGAGCAATGCTTCATACTCAACAGTTTTGTTTGGGCATAGGAAGTTTAACTGATAAAACAAGGGAATAGGCTCTCCCATGAGCAGTATTATTATAACCATCGCACTGGATCCAGTTCTACACTTAGATCTGCCAAAATATAATTCCCATGTATTAGCTTTAATTGTCAACACATTATTATCGAGGAAAGAATCATTACTAGGTAATGCTAAAGGAGAAGGAGCATCATCTAGTTGGTCGATCAAGGCTTGACCCTTAATTTATTTTTATGAAAAAAAGTTAAGGTCAGACTCAATTAACAACATCACCCTCTTAGCTAAGTGTCTTGATAAGTCTATTTCAGTGAAAAGATGTCTTAAAGAGTAAATTTTTTCCATCACATGTATTTTGGCATTTAGTAAGTAATGTCTCAATTTACTTGTAGTGAATACAAAAGCCAACAATTCTTTTTCTATCATTGCATATCATTTTCATAATCAATCAGAGTTCGGCTAATGTAATAAATAGGTTTTCTTTACTGTTTTTGTCTTGTTGAGAAAAAAATGCTATGAGAGCATGGGATAATATTGATGTATAAAGGGTAAATGGTTTGTTTTACATAACAGGTTGTATAAACAAGTGGAGTGACAACATAATATTTCAAACTCTTAAAATAATATTTACAATCGTTGTTCTAATTAAACCGAATGTCTTTCTTAAGAAGATGTGTGAATGGTAATGTTCGATCTGCTAAGGATGCCACAAAGCGTCGTATAGTTCTTCATTGTAAAGTGTGTAATTTGGAGATTTTTTAGGGGGTGGCATGTTACCTATAGCATCAATTTTCTTCATGTCCACCTTAATGCCTATGTGAGATACGATAAAACCTATAATTTTTCCACTATCTACACCAAAGACACTTTTTTCAAATTTAATTTCATGTTATATTTTCGCATTCGCTGAAATATTTTTTGAAGGACATTTACATTGTCTTGTCTTGTCAAATATTTGGCTAGAATATCATCAACATATTCTTCCAAAATCTTATGTATGTAATCATGAAATGTCAATTTCATAGCTCATTGATATGTTGTGCCTACATTCTTCAATCCAAAAGGCATCATTTCCCAACAAAATGTTCCCCAAGCTGTTATAAATGCTATTTTATATTGATATTGAGGGTTGATAAAGATTTGATTGTACCCAGAAAATCCTTCCATGAATGAAAACAAAGCATGTCCCACAGTCGAATCTACTATCATGTCAATATTAGGAAGGTGAAAGTCATCCTTTAAGGATGCTTTATTCAAATCATGAAAGTCCATACACATCCTAATACAATTGTCCAGTTTTGCGACTACAATAATGTTTGAGATCCAAGGAGAATAATCTATAGGTTTGATAAAACCAACTTCAAGGAGCTTTTCAATCTCAACTTTAACTAATAAGGCTATCTTAGGGTTCATTTTTTTAATCTTCTATCTAACAGGGTTAGTATTTTTCAGTGAGGGCTATTTTTGTCTTACAATCTTAGGGTCAATTCCCGCCATATCTGAATAAGTCCAAGTGAAAAGTTTGGGAAAGTCATGAAGTAAAGTTACCTGGTCCTCTTGTTTGTCATCATCATGGAATTTTCCTATGTTAATCAATTTTTCTTCATTGTTAATAGCCATTAGATTATCTATGGTATCTCCTAAGGGAAGTGCATTTTGTTTCAGAAATTTAGGGTTGTATTCTCCTCTATTCATATCAACTTCACTACTTTCCTCTTCGTTGAATTTTTTCTTAGTACTAATCATACCACATGTAACCTGCCTCTTTTTAGGAGGAGTAAATGGTTTGTCATAAACTCCTAGCATTTCTTTCAAGGCTTTATCATTTTTGAAAACTCCAATGATTCTTCACAATTTTTATCAATCAATTCTAGATGCTTCAAGGTGGGAGTTTTTTTAGGACTACACAGGATGGTGTTGATGTTTAATAGTGAGGGTTTCTTTGTTGTTTTCATAATCTTAGAAGGGAAATATCCCAAACCACTTTTTGTTTCTTGCATATTAGGTTCTATAAGAACAAAAATACCTTGTTATTTCTTGCCACATCCTTTTCCACTCTAACCAAATTGTTTCATGAACTCATAGCCTTTCCCATAAATTCTTTCCATTTCTTTCAGCTTTGGTGGTTTTTGATAATCTATCTCATCACAGTTTTTTGTATAACTTGTGTCTTCTTCTAAAGTAGGTGAGGTAAATGCTTGCGACTATTCTTCTGAATTTTTTGTTGACATCACCATTGGTTGTATTTTCTTTTCATCTTCTTTACTTTTGATTGTGTACTCTCCCATAAATGAAGGTATGAACTCCAAGGAACCCCAATAATCATCTAATAACTTTGACACTGTTTCGATCTCTTTTTAAATTTCCTCTTTCATAGGTTCTATGTTTGATGTTGGAATTAATGTTCTTAGAGGACTTATCGTTTCTTTTTCAACTTCTAAGCAACTTTCAAGCTTTGGGTCTATTTCAACATGGTATACCTTGTTGTTATAAACATACTTCATGATATGATGAAGATTCAAAGGAACTACATGCATCTCATGAATCCAAAGTCTTTCTTAAAGAAGATTGTATGAAAGGTCATGAGGAATAACATGAATAGGAGTTTGTAGGGTATCCTTTCTGACTATAATAGGTAAAGTAATCACACTGAGTGGGTTGATTTCCTACATTATCAAATCCTCAAATCAAAAAGGAGTCCGGTTCAATTTTTTATTTTTCCACACCCAATCTATCTAAGAGCTTCACATTGAACACATGAAGAGATGAGCCATTATCAAAAAGGGTTCTTTTTATTCATGTTCTATTGAATTTGGCTATTATCATGAAGGAATCACATTTCTTTCTCATCTCCAAGAGAGGGAGCTCATGTTGATGGAAGGTAATGTCTACATTAACTGTATTAATTCCTTGTATTAGAGCTTCCATATTACTTGCATTTGTATTAGGAGGGATCACAACTTGTTGTAAGGCTGTTTGAAGCATGGTGTGATAATTAGGAGAGTTTTGAATTAAGTCCCATAGGGAAATCTTTGCAAGAGTATTCTTAAATTGTTTAACAAGATCATACTCCTTTCCACTATGTGAAGGAAAATGAGGAGCACTAGGCAAGATGGGATTAGGCAAAGGTAAAGGTGTTGTAGTTGGTTGTTTTGGTTGTGGATTGTTTCTAGTGTTATATGTATGAGAAATGGTGTTATTACTTGATTGTTATAAAACATTGTTCTTAGGTGGTTCAAGAGTGTAAACATGTGTGTTTTGAGTTTGAGGTTTGTGTGAAGGTGGGTAAAGGATAAGTTGAGGCTTAATCACATTAACATCTCTTGCTTTTGGTTTGTCATAAAAAGCCTTAGTGGATGAACTTTGTGAGATAAAATCATCAAGGGCTTCATCTACCATGTCAAATTCATCATTATTAAAAGGCTTGAGGGTTAGGTTAACTTGGAAGGAGAGATTTGACATAGTCAAATAACTATACTTTCTGCAAGTGGCTTATCTATTTGTTCTTTTTTTTGGTTTTGTTTTCTAATGTATGCCAAATGTACTCTAATCTAATTGGACTAGGAACTAATGCTAAAAATGAATAGTGCAAGAATCTAATTCTATCCACAATTGTATTGAATGTAAATTACGCTACTTCTAATGATTTGAATGTAACCGTAAGTATGCAAATTGAAACAAAATGATTCTAACAACAAACATAAGCTAATAGGGAATTTAACTCTATAAAATGCACTTCAAAATTTGCACTACCCAGGATTGATTCACCCAGAGGGGTGTATGTGTCCTAGTGGGGATTTAAAAAAAAAATCCAAAATTTTCAATTGATTTTTATGCTTTTTATGTTGTATGATCAGTAATGTAAGTGCAAATGCATATTTGTATGATTTTCATTGATTGAAGATGTAAAAAATGCAAGCTATATGAGCTTTCACTAATGCAAAATTTAGAAACCCTAGAATGCCAATTAACTAATGCAAACCCTAATGCAATGTCAATGCAAGAAATATCTAGGATGATGATGCACTCCAAAAAAAATTTATAATGTTATAAATGCAGGCTCACCAAAATGAAACAATGGAAAATGGGGTAGGATGCTAGATTGTGTGGCTTAGGAAATAGAGCACACCCACTTTCCAATTATTTCATGCAAGGATAACCCTAGAGATCTCAATGAAAAGGAGAAAGAGATATTTCAATAGGGTTGTACTAGGGGCTGATTGTAAACTAGTGAGGGGTTTTCCACCAAGCTAGGGCTTGGAAAGACAAATGCAATGCTTAACCCTAATTGAATTTAATCTTTCACTAAATGACCTAGAAATGTAAATAAAACAAAAGAGAAAGATGTAAGATGAAATGTGTGCACCTAGGAATCTAAAGAAAACTTGAATGAGCTTTGAAACAATGAAAAACCTGAATTTTTAACCTACTGGGACTCATACGCCATTCTGGGTGAAGCAGTACCAGATTTTTGTTTCTATACAATAACAAGTTTATGGAAAAAGGGTATCTGAATCTGCAAAAATCTTGAAAAACACCTATAGTGGGACTCATTTGACACTTCAAGCGAATCAATCCCATTCTACTTTTTTGGGAATTCAAATTTAAGATCTACACTTCAACACCTACTATTTTCTCCCAAATAGATTTTTGGATCCGAATCTATGAAAATACCTACAAAATAGAATATAGAATTAATTTGCTTATGGGGGGTTTGCCTCAGTCAAACCCCTAGTTTGGTAATTAAACCTTGATAGAAATGATGAAATAGGAATGTAAATCCCAACCTTAAGTGTGTCTAAAATTAGGAAATCTAAAATGCAATGCAACCCTATTCTAATGTGTTAGAATGAGATGCATGAATGAGATATGATAATGGATGAGTCTCTTTGAGAGATCTCTAATCAGCCAAAGGAGCCTCAAAAATTCTTGTACCTTCCTTAGGATGAATGTAGATTGATAATGGAGGATAGAATCACTTAGGAAACAAGTCATTAGGCTTGGCTTGATGGCTAGTTGCATCTCCCGAACCTAGAATCCATCATGATTCACCATAGACAACCATGATCAACTCTTGACAATGCTAGATCTTGAATGAAAGTGAGCTTGAAGACCTACAAAAAATATTTAATGCTGCTCCAAGATTTCAACTTCGCTTGCTTTTCAAACTTGAATGCTCTTGTGAAAGAATGCTTGAAGACTCTTGAATGATTAGATCTTGGAATTTCTCTTGAAAATGCTTTCTTAGATGAAAAAATGACTTAAAATCTTTCAACCATACTTAACCATTATTTAGGTCTCAAAGGCTGACATCAACCAACAATTTAAATTAAAAAGCTGATTTTCTCACTCAAACCCTAAAAAATCCCCAAATGGGACTCATACGTCAACCCTAGCATATGGGTTCCACCTAGGGGGAATCATTCACCCAAGGTGGCAAATGAGTCCCACCCTAGATTTTTAGGATGGGTTTTTTTTTTAAATGATGTTTTAGATTATTTTGTCAAGTTTTTAGCTGAAATAAGCCTCAAGATCTGAAATAATGGGTCTTAGGGGCCTATTAATGATGAATTAAAGGGTAATTAATGCAAGGGTACCAAAATAGATCCAAATTAGATAAGGAATTGTACTATCTCCAAGAAGGGAGTACAATTTTTGTTGCCATAGGATGTATGATTTTTCTACTAAATTCTTGATGGATTCATCTATTTTTTTTAAGATGATCCTACAATTATCCTTACACACTTGTGAAATCCCCTTAAATATTAATCTTTAATCTAGAGTAGGTACAAACTAAACCTAAATCTAGGCATGACAAAGGATAAATGGATAATGGTATAAAATTATAAGAGTTCAATTAATTCTTCACTAAAAATAATATAAAATAAGATGAGTGATACCTTTGGTTCATTTTTTTTTCAAATGATAATGTGATAAAAGGTAAAATTTCTTTACACTCATACTTTTGTTAAGATTTCCATGTCCAAAAGAATGCCTAAATTTATTTTCTTAGACTCCAAATTTTGTAGCTGGAGATAAAATATCGAAATAGAATATTTAACTTTATTAATTCTTCAAATTTAATGCAACTTTCCATATTAGTAAGGACTTTTTTGGAATTTTTGTTTTGTTGATAAAGAAGGTTTTGGGTGTTTAGTTGATTATGTTGTAATTTATTCAATGGAGGATCTTAGCAATGGGGATCTAAAAATAGAGATCTAACTATTGATAAGAATAGGCTAGATGATAGTTTAAAAATTATAATTGTTGCTCCTCTACTAATTGATGAATATACTACTTTTCCTCCTATGGAGGAGACCCAAGTGAATCAATTGGAATTAGGAGATGATGTAGAAATTTTTCTCAAGTTTATATAGGTTGAGAAGGGATTCCAAGAGACTCCTTTAGATTAGGTTCTTATAAATTTTAAGTATACTAAACATAAATAGGGTATACCTAATGCAATTTATATTGTGAGAGGGATTCTCTTGGGGTTCCATCGGATCAAATCAATCTAATTGAAATGCATGGTGACTTTTTTAATGGAATGTCTAATAATTTTTTTTAAATGAGAAAAAAAATTAGAAGAGATTGTGGATGAATATCTAGAGGATGATGATATCTTTGATGAAGATGCTCTATCTATTATTTATCTACTACTATCAAAAAATTTGAGATAGTGAGATTTGAAAGAAAGATGCAAGGAGGGCGTAAAAATAGATCAATGAAGACATAAGAGGATATTGTTGCTATAGTTTATAAAAATTTGGATATAAGAGAGTATCTAACTCTACTAGGATTCCATTAATTTATTTTCATGGAATGTCACTAGCATTAAACTGGCATTCTTTGAAATTTCATATAAAATATAATTCTAGATTTAGTTTTTTTCTTACAAGAAATGAAATTGTTCAAAAATGTCAGGAAATATTTTATGTAATATTTACAAATGGAATTTTTTACTGTTTTAAAGGTGTCTTAATAGGTATTTTTTTTCTTTAGAATCATCAAAAGCTTTGGGTAGACCTCCTTTATTCTCATTAAATTAGATGCTATGCAAATTTGAATGTCTTACTTCTCACCTTTCCTTTTGAATTTTTAACATTTCTTTTTTGACTAGTCATGTTGTAAAGAAATAATTCTTGAATATGATTGGATATCTTCTAGTGGACCATAGGGAGTAACTACTTTTCTTGGGAGGAAATTCATTCCATTATTTATTCTAAAGAAAATTTTGGTAGGCTTACCCATGCTACCAAATATTAATTGGATTTTTTTTTTATATAGTAATTCAAATGCTCCATTTTTGCATGATATGTAAGGTCAAACAAAATTTGTCAACTCCCATAGCTTTTGCATGAGTTGAAATGAAATAAATAATGTAAGCAAGTAGTAAAGTAATGGTTTATAAATTACTTTATCTTTTGTCATAAAAATGCAAAAGTTGAGCAAATCCACAACACCTAGTAAAGTAACTCATCATTGATTACTTTATTATTTGTTCTGATTGATTAACTTCATATAAAAATCATGCAAAATCAAAACCGGAGTTGAACTAGAGCATTTGGGCTTGATTTTCAGTTAGATGGATAATTTTAAGGTCAACTTTGGTCAAACTAATTGTGACAATGAGTTTGAGGCTATTGAATTTTTTTTACTGTAGTAATTCAAATGCTCCATTTTGCATTCAATAACAATCTAATGGTCTCTTTATGTAGAATAATAAAAGATCTCAATTTAGTAACATTGATAAAAAAACTGTTGGTTTATTTCTTACCCTAGATGATTGGTTTTAAATATTTGTTACAAGAGTTCATTTTTCCTACCTTTGGTTCTAATCATTATTTTATTTTCCTCGATTTAATTAAGGATAGTTCATTTGCAAAATATCTATTCATGTTTGAAATTATGTGGTTTTGTGATGGTATTTTTTTATTCTCGTAAAATTTGATGGATTCAAGAAATTAAAGTTAATGCTCCAAGATATTTTATATTTACAATAAATTTCATTTCCTCAAACAAGTTAAATTCTAGAATATATTTATATTTAAAAAAATATTTAAAGAGAAGATCAAACTTGAGGTAAAGTAAAAGGATATTAATAATATTGTTATGAAATTAGGCATGTGAATCATAATATTTTGTGAGCTAGGAGAAATAATTGATGTGGCCTTTACATAAAATGTAGTACTAGGAGGAAATTAATTGGAACTTAAAATCTAGAGAATATTGGTTTAAAGAGGGGGATAGAAATACAAAACACTTCCACGATTCCATAAAAGTGAGAAGCTCTACTAATCATATTTCTAGAACTAAATATAAATATGGTCTTTTTCTAAATTATACTCAATATATTAAAAGGGAAGTAATTAATTTATTTAAGGATCTACATTAATGCCATCAGATATTGACAATAATGAGTATTCTTCAATGCACTCCAGAATTAAGTTTTGATGAATAAAATATAATTATTTTAAGACCTTTTGTTATGGATGAAATTAGAGAGGTTATGTTTCTATGTATGATGATCATACTAGGTCTAAATATTTTTCAATCTATTTTCTTTAAAAAATAGGGTTTTTAGGAAAGGATATTTGGATGGTGTTGGAAGAATCCTAACATAGTTAATATATGTTGAAGGAAATGAATAATTTTTTTATTTCTTTAATTCCTAAGAAGGAAAATCTTCCTTAGACTTTCTCTAACTTTTATCTCATTTGGTTGTGCAACACTACTGAAAAGTTTATCATAAAATATATGACTACAAGGTTGGGTTTGATTATCCTAGAGATCATTGAACACATGAGCCTTGTACATAAGGCTCTCCATTTCATAAGGAAATAAAAAATATTATCTATGGATATCAAATTGACTATAAAAAATCTTAAAATTGATCCCTTCTTCAAATTATTAGAAATTTTGGCTTCTCTAATTATTGGTTTTATTTTATTCATGCATGTATTTCCTTGACTATTTTTTTGTCCTTACAAATGGGAATCATGTGAAATTTTTAAAATTTTGTAGAGATTTATTCTAAAGAGAGCCCTTCTCTCAATTCCCTCTTATGATAATGGTTGAATATTTAGGTCATTAAATTACTATTGCACATACTAATGTAGTTTATGAATATATTATATAGTATATTTAAATGTATAGCAATCACTCATTCTTAATTTTCTAATGACACCCTCCTTCTTGGTCTTGGTTCAATGGTTGAGTAAAAAGTAATTAGGAGAATCTTTGATCAATATTACCAAACTTATGGTAAATCCATTGAAAAGGATAAATTAAGATCCTCTTAAATTATCTTCTCTTTTTTAGCATAATATTAAATAGTTTTTAGGTTTAAACTTTGTTCTCTTTGCAGTATTTATATTGGTGTTCCAATTTTCCTTGTTCTTGTCTCTCAATTTTGGAAAAATATCTTATCATCCATTTAGTCTAAACTATATAGTTGTAAAGGTGGATGAGTATCCTTAGAAGATTGCTACTAATAAAATTATCTTTTGTAGAGTCCCAATCTTTATGTCATAATTTTAAAAATAAATTTCCTTAATTATCTCATCTATGGAAAAAACTATCAAATCCTTCCTTTGAGGTAACATATGTAGGAAGAAAAAGATGTTGGAATTTTTAAGTAGGATGGAGCAATAAACTAATGAATTAAATAATGTAGATTAAAAATTAAGTAGGATCTGGTTCAAATTCATTCTCCTGATGTGGTTTTCTTGTAGAAAACTAAGTTATCAGTGGATAGTATGTTATGTGTGGCTTCTAAGATTTGGGGTCATGGTAAATGTCAATGTGTGGGTGCTTTTGGTAACTCTGGTGGAGTGGCTTGTCTTTGGGATCCTCGAAAAGTTAGTCTATTTTGGTGGATCTCCTATAGTGGCTTGATTTCTTGTGTTGCTTCTCATCTGGAGTCAAGGGAGAAAGTTCTTTTTTCTAATATATATGCTCTGATTGATTTCCAAGGTAAAGCTCGGCTGTGGGATCATGTTAGATATGTGAGGTCTTTGAATCCTTACCTACCTTGGATCTTGGCTGGGGATTTTAATGCTGTCATTTCTTTAGAAGAGAAGAGAGGAGGTAGTGCTCCTTTGGAGCCTTCCTCAAGGCTCTTGCAAGATAATATTCTCTTTTGAGGTTAGTTGATATTAAGCCAGCTAATGGATTCTTTACTTGGAATAATAGGAGAACTGGAGATGCTGCTATTTTAGAAAGACTAGATAGATTTTTCGTGTCTAGTTTTTGGATGGGGGACAGGTGGATGATTAGTTCTGAAATATTGGATGGTCGAGGTTCTGACCATTGGCCAATTAAGCTTGTGGTTGAAGTGCCTCAACGATGTGCTAGACAGACTTTTAAGTTCCAACTCATGTGGCTCAAGGATGAATCTCTTCATGATATGCTTCATGGCTGGTGGAATCTTGGGAAGCCAGCTTATGGCACTGCTATTTACTCTTTATCAAAGAGGCCTCAGTATGTTAAATATAGGTTGAAAAAATGGAATAGGAAACATTTTGGTAATTTGTTTCATGAAAAACATAAGGCTTAGGATAACCTAGACTTAATCACAAGGCAAATTCATGATCAAGGCCTCATGGAAGAGTGAAGTTTGTTAGAGGTTGCTGCAACAAAAGAGGTTGAGGAATGGGAGTTAAGAGAAGAATTTTTTTGGAAACAAAAATCCCGTATTGAATGGCTTCAGGCTGGTGATAGGAATACTTCATTTTTTCACAACTCAGTTAAAGATCGAAGGAAAGGTAATGTTATTTCTTCTCTCTTATTGTCCGATGGGGAAATTTTTCCCTCTTCCGCTTCTATTTCTATTGAATGCATTCAGTATTTCTCTACATTATTTTCTAAGGATTCGCCTCCAGCGGAGGAGGATGAAGCAAGGATTCTGGAGTGTATCCCGTAGCTAGTGTCTAATGAAATGAATGAATCGTTGCTTTCTCCTATTACCTTGTCAGAGCTTGAGAATGTTGTGTTCCAGATGAAGAAAGGTAAAGCCCCTGGGCCTGATGGATTCCCAGTTGAATTCTTTCAGGAGTTCTGGGAGGTGGTTAAGTTGGACCTCTTAGAGGTTGTTTAGGAATCCCTCATGAATAAAAAAATGTTGAAGTCTCTGAATGCAAATTTTTTTATCTCTCATTCCAAAGAAGGAGGGGGCTACTTCTTTGGATCTTTTTACGCCTATTGTGTTATGCAATGTTGTTTATAAGATTATTACTAAGTTGGTTGCTGAAAGGCTGAAACCTTGGCTTGGTGGGTTAATCTCTGAGGAGCAGGGGGGATGTGTTGTTGGCAGACAAATCATGGATGGTGTTGTTATTGCTACTAAGACCATCCATTCTATGGAATCCTCAAAAGAAAAATCTATGTTTATCAAGTTGGACATGGCTAAAGCGTATGATCGAGTTAAATGGAACTTTTTGTTTAAGATTCTTGGAGCTTTTGGTTTTTCTAGTGGACGGATTGATTGGGTCAGGAGTTGTGTTACATCTTCCTCCTTTTTGGTGCTTATCAATGGTGAGCCCACATAGTTGTTTCGTGCTTCTAGAGGCCTCAGACAAGGAGATCCTTTGTCTCCCTACTTATTCATCCTACTTGCGGAAGGCTTGGGGTGGCTCATTCACACTCAGGTTGCTAGTTGCTTGATTCAGGGTTGGATTTGGGGAAATGATATTCCCCCTCAGTCTCATCTTTAGTTTGTAGATGATACTACCTTAATGGGTAGGGAGAAGGTTGAGGAGACTCTCAACTGGTGCAGTGTGTTGGACAGCTACTTGGCGGCCTCTGGGAAGTGCATTAATGAGGGGAAGTCTTTCATCTACTGCTTCCATACTCCTAAGGTTATCCAAAGGAGAATAGCAAGTATTCTTCGTTTCCAGATTGGTTTGCTTCCTATTTCCTATCTTGGAATCCCTCTTGCCATTCCTTCTCTCCCTAAAAGGTTTTGGCAAGAGACTCTTGATAAGTTTCAAAGATTGGTAAGTCATTGGACTTGTAGGTGGCTTTCTTCAACAGGTAGAGTGACTCTTCTAAAGTCGATGGTCCAGGCTCTCCCTCTTTATAGGTGCTTTGTTCTTTCTACTCCATCAAGTTTTATTAAATATTTTGAGAGATTTTCTCATTAGTTTCTGTCATCTAGAAACTTTCTTCATAGGAAATGGAGCTTGGTGAAGTGGGATGTTGTTTGTAGGCCAAAGCAGGAGGGGGGACTTGGTCTACGACAAACTGATTTGAATGGGCAGGCCTTGGCTGCTAAGCTGTATTGGCGTTGGTGTTCACAACAACATATGTGGTGGGATAAAATTCTTACCTTCAAATATTTCGGTGCAGTGGAGAGTATGGAGGTTGTAAGATTTAGTATGGAGGGGAAAGGTTCTATGATCTGGAGTACCCTCAAACGGGGTGCCAAGCTGGTTAAATAGGGACTTTTTTGGATTTGTAATGGGGGTCGAGATGCTTTTTTCTGGCATGATTCCTAGGATGAACACCCCCCCATTATATCTTCTCATCCTCACCTTCAAGACTTGTGCCAGATTTTTGAGGAGGCAAGTTGGTGTCATGTGGCTAACTTTAAATCCTAACAATCATTGGGTTAGATTATTGTGTCTAGGTGGAAGGACCCTTTGGAATGGCCTCTTGGTGGTGTGATGGAGGATCATCAAGAGCTTGCTAAGATTCTATTGGACTGTGCCTATAATTATCTTCATGGGAGACATGTGCTAGCTTGGGGTCCTGATTTGAAATGAAAATTTTTAGTTGCCTCTAGTTATCTAGCTTTGGATAAACAGGTCTTTGGGAGCTCTAAGGTTTCTTGGTGGAAGCATGTTTGGAATAAATTATCTTGGCCTAAGTGTAATTTTTTCTCTTGGCTCGTGGTCCAAGGTAAGTATCTTACTTGGTACAATCTTTGGAAACAGGGGTTCCAGGGCCCCTCCATGTGTGTTCTATGTGGTCAACATGAAGAATGCTTCTCACATCTCTTTTTTTAGTGTTCTTTTGTTAAGACTATCTGGCATCACTGGTGGAATCTCTAGAGCTTACCATGTTGCCATGTCTCTTCTTTGGATGATTTTTGGAGGAGACAGGGATTATCTCCTACCACAACCTCTTTTCTTAAAATTGCTTGGAGCATTGGCCCTAGTTTGATTGTTTGGAAAATTTTGTTGGAGTGTAATAGTCAAATTTTCTTGGATAAATAATTGATCATGGGGCAACTTTGGAGGCAAATCCTTGGGGCTTTGCAAGAGACTTTGACTACAAAGTGTGGCTTGTCTTTGCCGGTTGATCCTAGGGACTTGGGTGTAGTTAATGCCATGGGTCTTGTTGCAGGGGATAGGAGTAATTTGAGCAGAGTTCATTGTAGGAGTGAGCGTGAGAGGGTTGCTCATGATGGCTTTCAGTGTCCACCTGCTCTGGGGGAGCTAAAAATCAATATGGATGGGTCATCTAGGGGTAATACTGGGCATGTTGGAGTTGGTGGTATTGGTAGAGATAGCCTAGGAGTGGTTTTTTTTTTTTCTTTTCTATGTATCGTGGTTTGCAAACTAATAATCTTATGGAGGCTAGTGCTATTCTTATGGCGATTGAGCATGCGGTTGGCCTTGGGTGGCGGCGGATTGTTTGTGAGTCTAATTCTCAAGTGGTTATTGATATGTTGAATAAGCGACATTTGGAGGATGTGAATTGGCAGCTAGTTGTTGTTGTCAAGCAGATTATTTCTATGTGCTCTACTTTGGAGTCCATTGTGTTCCACAATATTTCACGGGAGTGGAGTAGGGTGGTTGATGGGCTGGCTAGATGGGCAACAGAGAGGACTGATTCTTGGTATGTGGATGATTGGGGCAATCTTCCTAATGACATGGCCCCTATTCTTGAGGAGTGGGTTGCTGAGGATATGAGGTGCTTATTGGGTGTGAATTAATTCTTGTTTTTGTTGGGCCCCTTGTGGGTTTGTTTCTTTTGAATTTGTAATGTTTCTCTGATTCAATAAAGTTTTTACCCTCTTTTTATTTTAAAAAAACAAAAGTTAGTTATTTTTTAACATGGTTCACCCTTTGGGCTACATCAAAAAATAGTTATTCATTTCTATTAAGATATCTAGCAAAAAAATTGTTATAGTATTACATAAACTTGTGTAAATTTTTTGTGTGCTTCAAATATAATGTTGCACTCTCTTCACTATTTATGCTCAACACCAACACACACTACTACATGTTCACTTTATGTAGAGCTACAACCATATAACTTCCATCTTGTGTTTTTTGCTATGTGTAACTTCCAAACTACATGACCTTACAACTTCCTTTTTTGTAAAACTATTTTCCTTTGATTCATAGCAAAGAAAATTGATAATTGCTAGTAGTTACAAATTGTTTATTCAACCTAAATCACTTACAATTTCTTTATTGAAAATTGGGTAATTTATTCTTTGACGGCACTCCCCCCAAGCCCCTGACTAGGGGTGCTACCCCTATCAAGCCCCCTAGGGGCGTTGCCCCCAAACCCCCATTGTAAGATCCACCCATGTGCCCTAATCAAGGGGGTGGTCCCCCCGGACCCTATAAGAGGGGCTCAACAAACTAACAAACTAAGAAACTAAAAAAATATTCCTCTTATTTCTTAGGACTTAGTTTTTCTTCTAAAATGTTTGGGGGTTTAGATGTAGATAATTTATTTTTTGTTAGAATTTGATTCTTGGATAAAATATAGTGTGAGAATTTTATAATTATCATGATTCATATGGATTGAGTAGAATTTCTAATGTTGAAAATTCTTCTAAATGTTTCATCATCTAGAATTTTAAATTTTTTTTATAGTTTTTTCTTCTTGAAATATTTATCTTGGTAGATCTAGAGTAGAGATTCTACTCCTTTTTTATGATTGATGGAATGGGTATCCAAATTTGGGGTCTTGTTAAATTGTAAAGGATGCTTGTATAGATTTATCTCAATATTTGGTTACTAACATAATGGATTGCTTTTAAATTATTCTAATAATATACTTTTATGAATTTTAGACATATTTTTTGGCATTTCATTCATTAGAGAATCAAAAGAAGTTATTTAAAGATGAGCTTTCCAACATTTTTTAGTAAGTTTAGGTGAAGATGATGTTGCATGGACTAGTGCTAAGACTAGTTCATATATTATTAGAGATGGGTATCCTTCTTAGATGGTGAAGTAGTCCTTTGGAAGATATTGGTCTTTTGTTATTTCTTGTAGTAAAGGATGTCTTTCTAGGGTACTAGGTTTTTCATAGCTAGTACTTATGAAGGAGGGGGTTTGCTACTCCCAAGTCTAAAGATGAATAGGGTCTATAGGGAGAAAATTTCCCATAGTCACCTCAAGACTAACTGAAAGGATCAAGATGAAAGAGTTTGCAAAAGTGTACTAGAAGTAGAGTTTCTGGAATAAAAATAGACAAAGGACTTCAGGGATCGAAAGAGCAGATTATAGATATTTTTGAGACAAAAGGAAGAGATCTCAGCCAAAGGATGTTTGCATGTGAGTAAGACAACATAAAACATTGTCATCTCATTGACGTTTTGGTGTCTCATACGGAAAAGGAACTAAATCTTCACATAGAAATCAAAGTATCTACTGACTATTCTAGATGAAAGGTCTGTTTAATCTACTAACTTAATAGAAAGAATGAATGTTGATAAATGAAAAAGAGAGGGAAAGATATACACTCACAAGAGGTTCTACACTTTGAAGCCTCTTGTAAAGCTTCAAATGAGCAACTTGCACACAAGACAAATGGAGAAAAATGTTGGGGCTATTTTGGGGCTTTCCTTAGTCAAACCCTCATTTTGGTTTTCCCACCTCCAGATGATCCCATAATACTGGTTTACAATTTTTGGCCAAACTGGACATTGAACTAATTTTTTCTAACTAAATCTTTACTTTTAGAAACCTATAACAGCTAAACTGTGAGGAATTTGAAGATGATGCAAACTAGTGATTTGTGGCATTTTATCTATAGATTCTAAATATATTTTTTTCAAATTTTTGGAATCAAATTACACTTCTTTTTCCATCTCTTTTGAAAACTAGTTTTTTTCAGTAAACACCATTTTTAAGGAGTGGCGCTCACCGTATAACACATAATTTTTTTTCCATGAAGGATAAAATTCTATTTTTTTTTAATCTAGATTTGTAAATATGATATCTAGTGCTTCCAATTGGTTTCATAGTTTTTTATTGAATATTTTTTCTTTAATCAAGTTTATAAGTCAAACCAAATACAATTCAGACATAGGCGGGCCATATAACACATAAATTGTTTTGTATGTATCGATTTTTTTAATTTTTTTTTGTTGGATCAAGGACTTCAATATTTGGTGCACTCATATTTTTAAAAAAAATTTGATAATCTTCTATTTTTCCACATGTGCAGAACAAAGAGCTTGATTTTCGGTGAAAAACCTACATTCATAAGAAATAAAAATATAAATCTAATAATTAAATTAAATTTATTTAAAATTATACTTTTTGGGAAGCTTATAATAAGGAATACAAACGTTACAAAAAAATAAATTTTAAATGAATTCATTTGATCCCCCAAAAGGTAAATCAAAAGTGGTTTTTTATCAACATTTTGATAGGTGTAAAGGAGACTCCGTTATAGGTATGGTTTGAAACTAGCGGGGTTCTATCCAAGGGGGTTTGATCTAATGTAGTTTTATAAAACCCTCTTCAATTGGAATGATTTAAATGGAAATTTTTAAGGCTTAAAACATTATATTTTCTAAAAATATGTGATTTCAGCAAAAAATATAATCTCCGAGAAATTGTAAACTAGGTTTGTGGGATCACCCCTCCATAGATAGCCAAATAGATAGAAAGAATAAAAGACACAAATTGAAGTAGATACAAGAGTGCTAAAAGAAAACCCCGCTATGGAGGAGAAACCATATCATGGAATAGAAACAAGAGTGATAAAAGAATACCACACAATGGATGAGAACCTATATCATGAGATAGAGACATAATAAATATGCTAGAAAAGAGATAAGAGAGTAAGAAAGTAATTTACCAATAGTCTATGGCTCGCTCTTTGCTTGATAGACGTGACATTGAGCACTTGCAAGAGATCTTTGGTAGTTTGTGATACTTCAATCTGGTAGAGCTTCACTGTCGAATCATGATGTAGAAGAGAGAAGAAAGTTGAAGTGAGAGAGAGTGAGAATGCTTGCAAATGAGAGAAAAAAAAGAGATTTTTGTGTAACTGCAGGGGCTAGAAGAGCTGTTACAATGAAAAAATTTCCATGATGACATGAGTCACGGGCCAAGATTCTGAGATTCCTTATTTGAACTCACAAAGCTTGGGGATGCTAGCATGCCATGAAGACATCCATGTGTGTGCAAGAATCCAACTAATATTTTTATGAGAAATGAAGTGGTGGACTATTGTCGCTTCATCATTAGTCCTTATGGAGTTAAAATCATGAAATTTTGACTCATAAGGTTCTTGTCATAGATGTGGCTAGGTGCCATAAATGTGGGGGGAAAGTACGCAAATGCAAAAATTGCCATGGGGTGAAATTTAATGACATTACATTTTCCCCCACTTGAGTGAGATAAGTTTTGAGAAAAATAAGCTACTCTAAAGTAGAAAAGAGAACATTAGTACAGGCCTAAAAATTGAAAATTTTATGGATTTGCATGACAAAAAGGATACTGTAGAGGCCGCAGAGGTTGAGCAGGTGAATACTAATGATGTCCCCAAAAATCGAGCTTAGTGAGAAACCACAACATCATATGTGAAGTTACATTCTAAAAAACTGAAATTTAGGTTAGCTCAAAAGTTGGAAGAAGCTACCAAGGTGAGAAGAATTCTCAAGAAAAATTTGATGGTTTGAAAGAAAAATATGATGAAGAGGCGAGTATATGCCCCTTGTTTTTTTTTCCCTCAGCTAGGTGGGTTGAAAATAGGAAAAATGGAAGGACCACGTTCATCAAGAAAAAGGGGTAAAAAATGACCTTTATATACCCAAGAGGGCCCACAAAAGGGTCATTTCCCTATTCACCATAAGAAAATTGTTGATTTTTGTGAAAGAAAAGTCAGTAAAATGCCTCACAAACATGATTTTTAAGATCTGAGGATCAATAAATTGCATCAGGTGATAGCCCATTGTGATGCAGTCAATGAGGTATGTTGGTTGTAACCCTATGTCCATTTTTAGGCATTTTTTAAGGTTTTTGAAATATGAAGCAACGCATGCATCTAGTCAACATGAAGGAATCTAGCCAACATGCTATCATCTAGGAAATGTGTTGGTATCCTTCATCTGTGTTGTCATCCACCATGTGTGTTGTCGTCCAAGTAGCTTTCATGGTGGATGATACTAGAGATAGTAGCACATAGCGAAAATATCTACATGATATGCCTCTTTCCCAAAGGTCACTTAGAATTTTTTTTGATGTATAAGTTAGAATTTATTTGATGTAGATGGATTTGATATAGACTTTACTTATGTTTCGTAGGATTGGCTTGAGATGTGAGAGCACAGAGGTTGAAATGTACTCAATATGCTATGAGATCAGGTGGGTTAGATGGATCCCAATGACCAAGATCATCTCTGATGGGTAGGCCTATGGTGGGTCTACAGAATACCTGAGATGTTGTATCATTTTTCTATGTTGATGCACTCATGGAGCACTATGATTTCACGACCCCTACTTTCCACCTACCATCAAGAGAGAGGATGGTCACTCTAGAGGATGTATATTGAATCACTGGCCTACCCACCCATGGATGGCAGGTGGCTTTGGATGACACACTCTCACCTTAAGAGGTGCTAGATGGGAAACAATAATATGCGGGGTGCACAGACCCTAACAACACCACCAACAACATCTACATATAGTGGTTTGAGCATAGACAGGTGGCAGTCCCACTACTGAGGAGGGTGATGGTGGTTATAGTCGCCCTTTGAGTTACCATGGATAGGTGAGCCTCCCACCTACATTGGGGCCTCATCCATACTATTTAAAAGAGGGAGGAGTGATGGACCATTTTCTCTTAGCATTGCAAGATGCTCGTTCACTTGTACCATGAGTTAGGCCGGTATGGTGTAGAAAATAAGTGTCAAATGTGAAACTTTTATAGGAATTGCTTCACCTCTTTGTTCTTAAATGGAGTTCTATTATCAAAAGATAGGGTAGAAGGAAATATGAAATGATCTATGAGATTGTTTAAAATAAAGTTACTGATTGCTTCAACATTTGTGGATTGAATTGAAACAACTTCGAACCATTTCATAAAGTAATGGACGTAGTATTAATGATGAAGATATGTCCCTTAGAAGAAAGAGATAATATGTTAGGCTTGTGTCAAATTGTGTCTTCTTGTGTCTTATGAAATTATGTCTATTATGATTATCTTTTTCACCTAGCATGTTTATTTGTAGCCTAACATGTTTTTGGTGAGATCGCGGCTAACTTTGCAGGATTGAAGACCCCTATCATCTTCATATCTTGGTGGATCTCCCTCTTTCACATTGAGGTAGGTTAGATTGAAGTATTCTTCCTTGATTATTTTTGTATATTCTCTTCAACCTCTTTCTACTTTAGCTCACATACACATTGACACGTATGCTTGCTAAAGTCAATGTAATGGAATAAATTTTCTCTCCATGCAATTTACCATTGATTTACCCTCATTTTAGCCTTACAAGTTTGATAATGCAAAAACCCAACTCTTTTGCTTTGCTTTCTCCATGTTTCCTTTTCATTTAGCATGAGTGAAGGGAATTTCTATCAGGGATGTGCACCTGGTGCACGAATGTCTACACATTGTGCTAACGTCTTGACAAGATTTGTGCATTAGGAAATGGTAAAGATGTTATGATTCTTTTTCACCTGTGATAATAACATCCCCTTTTCAAATCTTGACTATCAGGAATGACTATTTTACTTCAATTTTCCTATTTGAATGCACTTTTTTCACTCTTTCAAGATCTCTCTCAATTCTATCTGATTCTCAAGCTCTCCCAATTCTATCACTCATTCTCACTCTCTTACACTTCTTCTTTCTTTATTCTCACTATCTCTTGTTGCTACTAACTTCATACTTGGTTTCTACACCATCTCCTTGCTCCAATACCATTGTTATTGTAGGTTCTTGAAGCTCTACTTTGTTTTCATGGTAATGTCATTCTTCTCCTTTCTCTATCAGCCTTGAGCACTCGTAGAAAGGGAGGTGATATTGTGTCTATTTTCTTATTTGCATTATCTTACTTGTAGAGTAACATATATATTTTTGTTTCTCTCTACTTCATTATGTCTATTCTATCTACTTCTTTATCTTTTTTCTACAACTTGTTATCTATTGGCTGCCTATGGATGTGGGAACATCAAAATGGGGACTTGAGTGAGGCAATTTCCAAAACATAGCACCAAAATTTTTCTTGTTACTATTTATGTAGGTTTTATTTGATTGCTTGGAGCTAGCTAGAGAACTATACCTTGAGTAAGTTGGCATTCTTCTTCTTTCATTGTTTATTTTCTAATTAAGTAACTTTCATAGTATTCTTCTTGTTGTACTTTTCATTTTTGTATGTTTATATCAAACCATAAATCTAAAACATGAACGTTGTTATTAGACTCTATGTGCTTCTGGATACTACCTAACCCTTTGTCCATACAGGATGCCAGTGTGTCTCTGAGACTCTGATGCAATGCACTGAATTCCAACCCCCACACTATAATCCCCTAACAAAGAGCCATCTAGTCTACAATTTGAGACCTCTGTGTTCGGCTCACCTAGTTCCATAAAACATATGTTAAAAGAAGGGAAAAAAAGTCATGTTTTCCTTTTCTTTTTAGTTTATCCCTTCCCTTTTAGCTTATTAGATAGTCTAAGGTAGTTTAAGGTAGTTAGCTCCCTTGCACTCTTTTGTGACCTGAGAGGCTCAAGGCTAGAAAATCCCCCTTCTATACAGATATTAATAATTCAACGTAATATGGAACATACTCCCAAGTGTTAAAGGAAAAATAAAATGAGATTCAACAAAAATATTAATTAGAAACTAAAAAGGAATCTACAGAAACCAATGCATTACATGCTGCCTCAAAAATTCTTGGAGGCAATGAATATTAGAATACTTGTTGGAAGGTTTCTTCTACACTTGCATGAGCTTACTAAAGCTAGAGAATCTTCAATTCAACTATATTTCAAGCTAAGATATCAAAGTGTTGTCAGTAATGTAGGAATGCTTCAAGAGATTTTTAAAATGTAAAAGATTAGAAAAAAATGTGTCAAAGAGGGAGAAGAAGTAGGAATGTAGCCATTTAAATTATATTAAGAGTGTTTTCCTACAAACCAAAAGTGTTATAGATAAAATAAACACTGAAAATTATACAAGGGTTAATAAAGTGTTGTGGAACACTAGTACATCATGTAGAAATATATGCATCACATTAGTGTCGAGATATTTCTAGTTAGATAAAAGGATTAAACACTATAAAATAACACAATTATGATTCTTATGAGATTAGGTTAGGGAAAAATGATAACAAAGTGCTAATCCTTTGGCACCATGGGAGAAGAAGATTAGGGTGGAAGGATAAAATGGACTAATACATTATTAGGGAAATACAAACCAAATAAAGTGAAAATCTAGCATGAAATTACAAGGTATAATTTTTTTTATATTACAGAAGTGTCTCCAAGAAAATTTCAATTTATGATAAATAAATAGGTGGAGAAATAATTAGATATTTTCTGTGTCCTCATGAAATCCAAATATGATGATGAAAGTCTATATGAGCTAACATCAGATAGGAAATAAGTATTTTCAATGATCTTCTCCAAGTATAGAAGATATGACTCGCAAAAAAATCCAATGATATCTATCTTGTGCTCATCCCAAGTAGTTGTATTTAGAAGATAATGAATTTCTTGCTACACTAAATAATTTGAAGTTTTGTATGTAATGAAGTTTTTCTTGTCAAAATCACTAAGAAAGAGAAATGATATCTTAGTGTATCCCATTTAACTACACTACCCATCCCATAAAGGGCTTCCCACGCAAAATTATTAATTTTCAGCATTAAATGAATTTTCAAACATTGAAACACAAGAATCCCTTACCTTAAGATGATTAGACATAGATGAATAATATGAAGTTTTTAAATATGTGATAGGAGTCATATAACCTAAATTCTTAATGAAAGTCTCTTTAGGTGGAGTAATAATTTTAGGAGAAGTCTTTACATGTTGATTTTTAATATTTTCCCAATCATCAAGAATCTAACTTTATTTAAGATAATATGGGAAGAAAATTTAAGTAAAACAAGACAATCTATAATAGGATATTCTAGGAATAGAGTCACTTGATTCTCTAAATGTTCTATTCTTTTTTTCTTCAAATATTATATGACCATCACTATGAGTGATGGCCAACTAGATGTTGATATCAATATAACATCTAATTAATCCTAAATTTTATTCATTCTTATCTTTCCATACTAATTATTACAAATAGGATGTAGGTTAAGGAAATAATCCATAAATATGAGAAAAATATTAATCCATGTGAAGTGTACTAGAATTCCATCTTCACAAGACTTAGTTATATCTATCCAATTTGATTATAGCAAGAAGTCTTTTTATACTCATTGGTAAGTCCTAAAATTTAGTCACACTAGTCCAATCAAGAGACACATTCAAACAAGAGAACAAGGTTATAGATAAAAATTCACAAAATTAATGATCCCCATACCAATATATAATCTTCCAACTTTATAATAATTATTTTTAATACAATATTTACTTGTGTAGTGTCAAAAAAAGTGTTCCCAATCCAAAATTTCAATACCAACAACATGCAAACCAAAACACATCATACATGTCACAACAACACATCCCTCAACAACACACTAACATCCACTCACAACAAATAGGGACCCATGGGGTGCCAATCAATCCAATGTATGGTGCCACAAATGACCCTATAATTGATGCCTTGCAAGAAAAGCTAATGGGTCTAGAGAAGACCATAGAAAACATGCAAATATCCGACAAGAAATCACAAGTGTCATATGATCTATCTATATATCCCTTTGACATGAACTTATACATGCCGCCATTTCCTCCGGGATATGTGTCACCTAATTTTACCAAATACAGAGGAAAGACAAATCCTATTGAACATTTCTAAGAATTCATGACCAACTATATGGACGTCGCCTATGAACAAACATACTTGATGAGACTCTTTTCTAAAAGTCTTGCAGGTCCTTCCCTTGAATGGTTCTCCACTCAAAAGGATATCCAAACATGGGATGAAATTAAACACAAATTGATAAAAAATTACTCGTACAACATTGAGATGGATACCTCTATTACTATCTTATGTACTCTCACGCAAGAGGACACTAGTGAAACATTCATCCCATTCTTCCAAAAATGGAGAAGTCTAACTAGTCATTGTCACATCGACATACCCGAAAAGGAAAAGGTTGACATGTTCGTTCAAACACTTCTAGGCCCCTTAAAATATGGATTGCAAGTGCATTGTTGCACAACTTTCACAGACCTAGTAAAAAGGGTGTCTAGATCAAGAAATCTCTTATTGCAAAAGGAGAGCTAAAATATGGTCCTAAAAACACAAACAAAAATCCTCTCGTTGACAAAAACAAGTACTCCAGGTCAAAAATAAACACATTACCAATGACGGTGTTGTCAATACCAAGGCTGTAAACACTATGGGTCCTGTATTGGCCCTCAAAGGGGTTCAACCGCAAAACAAACCAACAACGATACTAACACCCCCCACAAATACCACCCAAAACAACCAAAATGGTAAAAACAATCAAAGTCAAGGACAATACCGTCAAACAAGACAATTCCCAAAAAGACAAACATACTCTACTTTGGGAGAACCAATTGAGGATGCCCTTAAGAAGCTCCTCCAAAATGGTCTCATCACACTTGAAGAACCTAAACTGTATGAACCAAGGAAATTTAAACCATCATGGTGGGATGATAATGCTTTTTGTGAGTACCATGGGCTAAAGGACATCATACATCATCTTGTCAACAACTCAGAAATATTGTGCAAGACCTTATTGAAAGTTGAATAATCGAATTGGGTGGACCACAATTTCCATCAAATGTTGATTATACCATCCATAAGAACCCACTGCAAGACCATGGTTCTAATAAAGCTTCCACGTCACATCCTAAGATAAACAATAATCAAGCAAATTACACCTATGCCAAGTATGACTATTCCAGTGTACCTACTATAAACAATGTTCGAATGGATAATGAGTGTGTCAATACTATCATTGTCAAAACAACACCTCAATGCAATGCTACTACTCGAAGCGACAAGATCACCATAGCTAGTCTGCCTCCTGCTAGGAAACCTAAGATCACCATACCTGGTCCATCTCCTAAACAATCGCAACATGGCTCATCCACAAAGTTGTGGCAACCCAAGAGTTAGTTTAACCTTATCGATCAACTAGGAAAAATGCCTGCACAAATTTACATACTTGAGTTGCTTCGCATTTATCCCACACATAAGGCTATACTGGATAAAACCCTATAAGATTCATCCATCCCTAAGGATATTGATGTCAACCAATTTGAGACCATGGTGGGATACCTCACCACACCTCATCACGTCACCTTTTCTAATCAGGATTATTCATCACCCAAGACCAACCATAACGATGCACTAAATATCAAAACATTCATCCATAAACACAAGGGTAGAAGATTTTTAGTAGATGGTGGAACAATATTGAACATATGCTCCTTAAAACTAGTTAAGGCTCTAGGATTTTCTGATGCATGTGTAGACCCTACAAAGATTATAGTCTTAAAAGCATATGATGACAAAGAGCGTTCTTCTCGAGGCATTATTTCTCTTCCTATCAGAGTAGGCCTAGTCATTGTGGATGCAACTTTGTAGGTATTGGATCTAGAATTACCTTACAACATCTTGCTTAGCTGCCCATGGATTCATGCCCTAAAAGCCATTCCCTCTACATATCACCAATGCTTGAAATTCCCATTTGACAACACAGAAATCACCATATATGGAGACCCTGACCCTTTTCAATTTTGTACCAACCTAAGGGGTATTTCTGAAAACTGAGTTCCCATCAATCGAAAATCTCCTAGCTCTTCTTCTTCTAAATACATTGACCCATCCACAGTAGCATCATCTTCCATGTCCACTCCGTCCATGACCTACAACATGTCACCATCTCCCTCACTTCCAAAAGTTGATTCTAATATCAAGATCCAGGACCTAGGCTGTGGAGAATTCAAACTACATAAGACATATAGAATCACAACAATACCCAAGTCTCCAAAGGTCTATGGTCAGCCATGTTTTAGAATGGAACCCAAAGAAATTTTCAAAGTTTCACCAAAAACAATTTTCATCAAATGGGGAGACATGAGTAACTAGGAAATTGTCGATATTACAGGATGGCTCTATAAGGAAATGGAAGACCTACGCCCATTACCAATTAAGATATATGGCAAGGGATATGACATGATGAAGGCTAAGGGCTATGATGGAACTATTGGCCTAGGAAAACATAAGACTTGGCGAAGAGAGCCCATAGAATCTTTCAAAATACCAAATTATCTTGGATTAGGGTATGGATTGCCTGAAAATGATGACTGACGTGCCAATGGACTTTCGAGTGAGTGCATGCATGCTTCAGAAAGTGTCAATAATATTAAGGAAACCTTTACTAATACTGATTCCCAAGAGTGGGAATTTGGCTCCCGACGATCCATAAGTGACTGTTGCCTTGATGATTTGTTCCTTGATGCTTAGGAGCTTACCTTTGAACAAAATTTTTGGAAAAAATTTAAAATCAATCAAGCAACAAATAGTCATAGTCCCATTTACCTTCCCCATGACATACAATCCCCACCATCTGAACCCCATAGCCATCAGTCAAATCCATCTGAGTTGAAAAATAAAATTGATACCCACGACTCTAAGTCCTCCACCCCTTACTTCGACAATGAATATGAGACAAGTGAAGGGGAATATTGGATAGAGTCTAATGTGGAATTGGATGATGAAAACTTCATCTTCAATGTCTCTAAATTTTTCTATATGCTTTCTACATCCTCCCCTCAATTAACCAATGCTGACGATGGAATTTCCTTAGTCTACCCACAACTAATTGATTGAGACCAACAAGGCCCGCCAGTCCTAGACACCTTTTAGAATGATGAGGCGATCACAAAGTTTATGGGATTACGTGAGGGAATACCCAATGGTGATCACAAGGCTAGATTTTCCATTGACCTAGATTGTGTAGCTTACTTCGGGGAGACTGCTTCGTCCTCCAGTCATAAAATTAAAAATAAGAATAAAGAGAAAAATGAAACGTATTTAGGTGAAAATTGAAAGGAACCTTCTGACAACAAAAAAGTAAAAAAAAAGGACATATCTACGGGTGAAAACCTCTTTGAGGTGTCCAAAGATGGAGGACTAGACTTTCTTCCCGTAATTCAAGAGAAACCAGCTATGCTCATAGAGGACACCATAGAGGCCAACATATCAACAATAGAAGATCCCAAAATGGTCCTCTTTGCCACATCCTTGACTGAAGAAGAGAAACTGAAATTTCACAAATTGTTTGTAAAATGAAAAATCAACTTCGCATGGTCCTATGCTGACATGCCAGAACTAGACCTAGAATTGGTTTTGCACCATCTACCATTATTGCCAAATGCAAAACCAGTAAAATAGAAGCTGCACAAAATGCATCCTCAAGTCACTCTATTAGTCAAGGCTAAGTTGAAGAAACTTCTAGACGTTGGGTTTATACGGTCTATTGATTATGCTGAATGGATATCTAACCTTGTGCTAGTCACAAAGCCAAATGGAATGATCAGTGTTTGCAAATATTTTAGAGACTTAAACAAAGCATGCCCAAAATATGACTTTCCTTTGTCGAATATAGATATCATAGTCGACCTCACAGTAGGATACGAGATGCTGTCCCTCATGGATAGTTTCTTAGGCTATAATCAGATTCGCATTGCCCCTGAAGATCAACATAAAACAACATTCACTTGCCCTTGGGATACGTACTGCTAGAATGTCATGCCTTTTGGGCTCAAGAATGTAGGTTCCATGTATCATAAAGCTATGACAACCATATTCCATGATATGATGCATAAGATAATGGAAGATTACGTGGATGACCTTTTGGCCAAATCAGTAACAAGAAAAGATCATCTAAAAGTGTTAGACACAATTTTTAAGAGACGAGAAGAATATAAGGTCAAACTGAATCCTAAAAAATGTGTCTTTGGCGTAACACCTGGAAAAATCTTGGGATACATAGTTTCTCGAAGAGGCATTGAGGTCGATCTAGCCAAAGTCAAAGCCATCATGGACATGCCTCTTCCCAGAGGAATAAGTGAACTTAGGACATTACAGGGTAGGGTACAATCTATCTGGCTCTTTATAGCACAATTGGCCAACAAGTGTCAACCATTCCAATATCTTCTACGCAAAGGCATCCCCTTTGTGTGGATAGATAAATTCCAAGAATCCTTTCAAAAAATAGAGGAGTACCTATTGTCACCGCCAGTCCTTATGCCTCCCATTCATAGAAAACCTTTGATCTTATACATCTCGGCAACAATTTCGACACTAGGGGCATTACTAGCACAGAATGACCACGATGAGAAAGAGAGGGCCATATATTATATTAGTCAGGCACTAGTTAGGTAGGAACTAAATTACACATCTATTGAACATTCTTGTCTAGTAGTGATCTTTGCAGCTCAAAAGCTAAGACATTATATGTTGAGCCATCAGATGCAATTGGTAGTAAATATTGGCCCCCTCAAATATCTATTGAGTCGTACAACATTAACAGGACATCTAGAAAAATGGGTCATGATTGAACTAAGCGAATATGAGATCCAGTATGTAGAAAGAAAGGAAATCAAAGGACAAGTGATTGCAGACCAACTAGCAGACACACCTATGCAAAGTGATCATCCATTAGTGGAATATTTCCCAAATGAATCAATATTCCATACGAAACCTAAGGCACAGTGGAGGTTATACTTCGATGAATCTCATACCAATCATGGCTCGGGGGCAGGAATACTATTTATCACCCCACAAGGAGATTCCATTCCTAAGTCTTTCTGCATAGCTTTTCCATGCACAAACATTGTGGTAGAATATGAGGCACTTGTTACCAAACTTAGAATGGCAATAAAATGGAAAATCAGATCACTGCATGTCTATGGGGATTCTCAGTTAGTCATCAACCAAGTTAACGATGACTACGACACTAAGGATGAGAAAATAATGCCCTACAAATGAATGGTTGATAAATTTTAGACATATTTTCACACAGTGACTTTTGAGCAAGTTCTGAGAGCACAAAACAAGGTAGAAAATGCAATGGCTATGATCAGCTCTCTCCTTGACATTCCAAGCAATATGCCTCAGCTGGAGTTCTTGGTACAACAACTATTGGTCCCCACCTATGATATTCTAGAATTGGAAATGGTCTATGAGCTTGTTGGTCCTGATTCTCCTTGGTACCAAGACATTCATGACTACCTTAAGTCCCAAACCCTTCCCCCCAATTTTTCCAATAACCAAAGGAAGTCTTTTATTCGTAATGCCACAAGATATGCCATCGTTAGCGACACCCTTTACCGCCGTAGCTTTGACAACACCCTCCTTAGATGTCTCGACACCAATGAAGCATGCATAACCTTACATAAAGTACATGAGGGTATATGCGGGTCTAATTCAAGTGGTCCTACTTTGGCCAAGAAGATAACGAGACTTGGGTACTATTGGCCAACCATTGAGAAAGATGCACTAGAATATGTTAGGGCTTGTCGCTAATGCCAAATTCACAACGATTTGATTCACGCTCCAGTGCAGGAACTTTGGTTGATCACTTCTCCTTGGCCCTTCGCACAATGGGGACTCGACCTTGTTGGTAAGATCCATCCTACCTCATCAAATGGCCAAAAATTCATCATCACCATCATTGAGTATTTTACGAAGTGGATTGAAGCCATCCCCCTAACATACATAAGCAGCAAGAAAATCTCCAAATTCATTCTTAACTACATTATTTTTTGGTATGGTCTTCTACAATCCATCATCACTGATAGTGGATGTCCATTTAAAAACCAAGACATTCGTGAGTTATGTGAGTGATTTCACACCCAACATCATTTTTCCTCTTTGTATTACCCACAAGGAAACGGTCAAGCCGAGGCATCAAATAAAACCATTGTTATATCTTGAAAAAAGACAGTCAATGATGTTGGTCATGACTGGCATATTCAACTTAACCCTGCTCTATGGGCTTGCCGCACTAGTATTCGCACACCCACAGGGGCCACTCCATTCACCCTAGTCTTTGGAGCTAAGGCCATCTTGCCCATCGAGGTTGAAATTCCTTCCCTACGAGTATCCCTAAAGGGTCTAACCAATGATGAAGAATACAGACAGTCATGTCTACATGAGCTAGAGATGTTAGAGGAAAGACGGAAAAATTCCCTGAACCATCTACAAGCATATCAAAATCATCTTTGTCGCAGTTACAACAAGAAATTCATGGTCAAGAATTTTGAAATTGGTGACTTAGTCCTCATGCAGAACCCTAAGAATCAGGCTAATAGAGAAAATTCAGACAAGTTTGCACCAAACTGGTTGGGTCCTTACATCATCATATCCTCTTTTAGTTTTGGAGCATATCAATTGGCTACTCCAAATAGTGAACAACTGACGGAGCTTATCAATAGTCTACATCTCTGCAAGTTCTATTCATAGCATCACAAAATTGAGCTAAAGACATTAAAAATACAAAAAGAAAAAAGAAAAAAAAAATTCCTTGATGAAAACCTAGCAAACAAGAATTTTGGCGACACCAAAAAAATGAAAAAATGACAAAAATAGTAAAAAAATAATAATTCGTCCAACAATGAAAACCTGGCAAAGAGGCACCATGCATAGTCAATCATTGCTCTACCATCTACTGTCACTTTATCTGTCTTGGCCTATGATGAAGCACATTTTACATCACCACCACGACACTTGACATGACATCATACCCCTCCTCTCATGGTTGACAAATAGTTGACATCCAGTCTTGCATATTGTCCATCCGACATTGCATGCATATCCCTTTCATGTCCTTTAAAATTGGCTAAGTCTTGGACCTAACTAGGGGCATATATTTTATCATGTGATCACAGTGGATATCGCACATGGTCTTGGCAATTGTAAAAAGTCCTAAAAAAGACAAAAACATCATAAAAATTCTTGAAAAAAGACAAAAATATCATAAAAAGTCCTAAAAGAAGACAAAAACATCATAAAAAGTCCTGAAAAAAGACAAAAACATCATAAAAAGTCCTGAAGAAAGACAACTTTTTATAAAATGTCCTAAAAAAAAGATAAAAACATTATAAAATATCCTAAAAAAAAGATGAAAACATTGAAAAATGTCCTGAAGAAAGAGCTAAAAATATTGAAAACATCCTGAAGAAACCCCAACAAATGTCAAATTGTCTCGAGAACATAAAATGAAGCCATTTCCCATTAAAAGTCTGTCATGTGAATCAATCAGTCTTTGTCATTTTTCTGAACTACATTGTCTCTACACATTTGCTACATAGGCAAGACTCATTTCCAAGTCCCCAAGACATTAGGTTAGTCCTTTTAGATTTGTCAAAATAAAATCATGACACAATCTTTTGTCATCAAGACAAAGTCATTGGTCATGTCGAACTATGAGGTCTCTGAGTGTATGACGTAGGAAAGGCCATCTATCGATGAGCCCTGAGGCTGCACTAGGTCAATCCATTAGGGTTCATGACATTGCACTGGCTCACACATCAAAAAGTCTTCAAGTCAAACAAGTCATCTCAAAATAAGCTAATTACTGCAACCAAATTATGGCAACAATTTATTTAACATGAAAATTATACCAACATGACAACATCGACATGTAGTTGACACAAGTCAATTCAGTCAACTTCAATCAAATTTGGTCAAAACAAGTTAAATTATCATAACAAGTCAAACTGTCAACTCTCGGTTATCTTTCAGATGTGTCCTTCTAAAGAATAACCTATCATTTATGCCTTAGGATGTGTCCTTCCTAGGCATCGTCACTGTCATCTGACATTTTTGAGGGATCCTCTTGACATTTAAGGATCACTCCTCTCGACATCGGTATCTTTCAGATATGTCCTTCTGAAGAACAAACTCTATCATATGTGCCTTAGGATGTGTCCTTCCTAGGCATCGTCATTGTCATTGACATTTTGAGGGATCCCTTTTGACATTTAGGGATCAATCCTCTCGACATCAACATTATTTAGGATGTGTCCAAGTCTTGAATTTGGCAATCTTCGACATTCGTCATCCTGGCATCGTCAGAACCTTGACACCCTGGTATCTCAACATCATCAAACCTGACATCTTGACATCAAAACACTTGGCATCTAGACACACTTGGAAAACACTTGGCACTTGTCTTTTGGTTCTTCATGTTACTAGTTTTTCAGTGAGATCCCAACAACAGGATTTAGAGAAGTGGCAACGTATTATGACGTTTGTCTTGTCTTTTGACACTCATGTTACTGGTTTCTCAGCGATGTCCTGACTACATGATTTAGAAAAAAAATGACGTATCATTATCATGGCTTTATTTTTTCCTTTGGAAAATCATGTTGTTAGTTTCTCGAGGATGTCCTGGAAACAGGATTTAGAGAAGCAATGACATTTCATGACTTTTCCTTCTTGTCTTTTTCTGCTTACAACTGATTATGACAAAAATACTGGGGAAACTAGGCCCTTAGTATGAGTTGTGATCATACTTGTCTGTGACTACTTGTCTTATGTGATGGTACGACCTTGCACACCTTGATTTATGTCATATCATGGTGTTTGTTGGCCATCACAATAATCTTCCCAATGATGATTAAAATCAATAAATATTAAAGCCCTATAGTAATGTTTTGAAGGATTTGGTCTAGGAACTAACATGCATCTCCTTCTATCTTGTCATATTCTCTCATCCATCTCATGACGATATCCTATGACATACAAAACATAAGTGCATACATAATCATATAGGTATTGTGTTAGGTCCATACATACATCATCCATATCATTAAATCATATGCACTACATTACATACTACATTATACATAGTCATGTATTAACATAATCATAAACATGGCATCCATTCAAATAAATACATTATATCATCATCATCCATGGCATAACATCAGCATGAAATATAAATAAGTATTGTATTATCATGGCATCACATCATAGGTAACCATCATAGGACATACATGACAGGACATATAAATAACACCATCATTCATCATAAATGCATAATCCACATAGGCATCATATAAGCATAAATCATAAATGCATAAATCAAATGACATGCATATAGGCTGCATCAAAACTGCATCATATATATCATCTCAAAAAATATAATCACAAGGTAAAGTTAGGGGATATCCCAAAAATAGAGCTCGCTGACTTGATAGTCAATACATAATGTGTCATAACATAAAGTATGAAACATGAAGCCAAATATAGTAAGCATGTCCTTATGAAATGCTCTCCTCACCCCCTCATGGCGAAGAGTGTGGTGATTGAGGACCTGTTCCTGGCACTAAGGTAATCAGTGGAACTATAGCATCCTCTGTCTGTGAACCCAATGGAACTGACACTAAGGTAATCAGTGGAACTATAGCATCCTTTGTTTGTGAACCCAATGGAACTAACACTGATGGCATCATCTCCATGGTAAAATGCATTTGTGATGACGTTGCGGCGTGAATCTGTGAGGCCAAAGGATCTATCACTAGAGGCAGACCAGGTACTGATCTATGGCCCAAATCCAATGACCCGTGTGAATTCCCTGACTTGTGACTATAGGAGTGTCTGTGATGGGACCTGTGACTCAAAGTATGCCCTGAGGATATCGAACCCCCTGCATTGCTCTGGCTACCACTGACACTTCCTAACCTATTGCCACTACTTTTCATCATCTATGTCCTAGTCAGAGTGGAATCTATCCTCTTGGCTAGCACGACCTACTCATATAACTTCATGTATCACCCAAGTCGTACACTAACCCTGCCAAAATCCTGAGCGAGATCTGTGAATGGTCTCGTATATAGTTGTTCAACTCTATACACCACTGTGTTGAATCCTACTGGTGGATCATTGCATGATCCCACTCTACCTACATCACCTCTAACTCTACCTGCAGTGATCTGACCTATGCGGCACTCTCATTCAATCTCCTTTGCAAATCTACCACCCTCTGATCTGTCGTGGCATCATGGGGCAATGTCGAGCTGGATGGTACCTCCTCCTCTCCCTCCACTATGATTCATTTTATTAGTCTCTTAGCCTCATCAATGGCCTCATCCTCATCCTCCTCCCCCATATCCTCCTCTCCTCTAACTCCCTCCTCTCGAGGCATATCAACATCCATCTCGGCCTCCTACCGAACTGCCTCCTCCCCAACCTCGTGCTCCTGTCTAGCCTCCTTCTCGACCACATGCTACTCAGGACCCACACCCTATTATTTCCATCTGGGTGCATCCTCCTCCTCTCTCTCCTCCTCATCTACCTCTAGGATGGCATCAAATGCCCCCATCACCACACGTTGTCTCACTCTCCTCCGACCACCATCCCCTCATCTCCTCCATCTCCTGCCATCCCCTCCATCATCCCAGTCATCCCCATCTCTCCCTCCACCCTAGCCTCCATCTTTCCCTCTGCCTCTTCCTCTGTCCCCATCTCTTCCCCCTCGCCAACCTTGTGGTACATGTGGTATAACCAATCTCCTGTCAATCAGAACTGGCCCATATGGATCTTTCAGTGGCACTAGTCGATGTTCCTGCCACCACAAGTCATAGTCAGCGGTCATCCCTAGATCTGAAATCCCACCCCTCCATCCCCACTACTGCGCCACAAGCCCATCAATCTGTTGCATGGAAAAAGGTACAGGAATGGGTGGACTCCAGGCTCCCTCCCTCGAAGATTTGGCATACTCGGCTATACCTACTGGTACACCCTACTTCTCTCCAAACTGTCTCAGTACACGCTGTGGTAGATACATCTCTATGATGAGCTAACTTTGTACTATCCTCCCAATCAAATAATGGTACTATCTACAGAAGCTGAGATGGTCACCCTCATCATCCCACTGCTCGCAGTCTCTATAGGGCCTCCAAATGCATGAAATCATGGTGTCGATTCGATGATGCCACCAACCTATCTCTCCCACCCTCATTTGCTAGAGAGCACCAACATAGTAATAAGCATATGGCATCCCCTCTGCTAGCTATGGTCTCTAGATAGGAGGTCGTAATATGACCACATGCTCTAAGGCCCATATCATTAGAAGTGTCATACCACATCCAATGCTCTGTGCCCTCCTATAAGCCACCTCATGGAGCTAATGATAAAGCATTCCTAACAAACAGGCCCCCCAGGCATAAATAGTCTTGTCTCACCTCATTCCCACTAGAACATCACCCCAACAATGGGAAAATCGTGACCGTGATGGTCAGGAATCAGGACTCCGCTAATCAATATCATCAACAGTACATCAAACCGGCCATAATGCTCCACCATAAACTCCTAGTGGATCTCGTATCCCTCAATGCCAAGCCATGTACCCCCATCATGATACTAGGCTATAAAGGTCTGATAGTCGTGCTGAGGGTTGTAGATGATTCGCTCTCCTCAGATCAGTAGACGTAGAATATGGTAGACATCCTCCAAAGTCATGGTAGCCTCTCTTGTCAGAAAATGGAAAGACCATGTCTTTGAATGCCATCTCTCACACAATGTAGTCAACAGTCCCCTATTCACCTAGATAACGGGCATATAGGCAAGAAAATACAAACCTAGCCATGTCAACTTTCATCACTCTCGCGGACTTAGTTGATCTCAGAACCAGAAGGTCGATGGTCTGCTCTCTCGTGTATAGATGGGTGCTAGCTGTCCCTGCACATTATCAAACAACGCATCAACACGTTATAGACAATCATCATTATCATTTGTGTCACTCAAAAAACATTTAAAATTTGAAACCCATCAAAATCAGCTTTCGTCAAAGTCAAAGTCAAAGTCAAATATGTCACGTTGACTTCAAATGCGTCATGAAGAAGTGTTTGCATTGCTTCGTACTTCAATTGTGTCATGATATGTCGAATGTGTCGTTCTAGTTGTCGTTTGCATCACAACCAAGCGTTTGTGTCGTGACTTTCGGCATATGCATCATTTCAATCATAGGCATCATTTTAAACCTCAAATGTGTCACAATGTTGTGAATGTGACATTCCACCTATCAATTGCGACTCACTTTGGCGAATGCGTCGTGATTTCTTGCAAATGCGACACAATCAGTGGCCCTATCCTAAAAATCTTTTGTGATTGCATTGAGACGCATCAAATGCATCGAACACGCATGTGAATGCAACTTACACTCATGCATATGCATTGTAGCACAGTTGTTGTTGACCCTAAAGTCCTAGGTTTTGCATGCAAAATGATAAAATGACAAAGTGGGTTAGGGGTACATACCATTGGCTTTGAGCCCTCGGGTTGCCTGTGGGTCCACACCATCTCTTTGCAATGCTCAATCACTGGAATCACCATGTCTTCTACTGTCCTCTTCTCTTGGCACTCTCAAAATTGCTATGGTAAATAGTGAAAATGAATTGACTTTTACCCCATTCTCAACATATTTCTAAAGTCAAAATGACATTTGTCAACTCTTTTATTACTAGAGGCCCTTTTGGCTACTCTAAACATGCCAGTATTCAAAACTAGTTGTGCCATTATCTTTCTAATCATTAAATTGACTTATCAAGACACTTTCCAAAATTTTCTATCAATTGGCCAGAATTCAAAAAAATTCCCGAGGGGGCATCAATACTCCATACCTTCGCTGGGGCACGTTTCTAACTTATTTTTTCCACATCATGATAAGCTACATTATGACAAAGAGGGGAAAAATGTAGACACATAAAAATGACCTAGGTCTGCAAGCATAATTATGACATTTAATTATGTCCTTGGTCCACATTCGACTGTTAATTAAATAATTCATAATTATTTAATTAATTCATCTCTTTTATTCCTCATGATTATTAAATAAATAAATTTTATGTATTTATTCAATACGCCTTTAATTGTCTAAATCTTCCTGCAATTAAATAAATAAATAAATTTATTTAATTACCTTTGTTCATTTATTCTTCCTGATTATTAAATAAATGAATTTTATTTATTTATTTAGTATGTCACTAATTTTCATAATTAAATGAATTTATTAATTTATTTAGTTATCGGTCATAATCCTCTAAATTAAATTATTATCTTTAGTTATTTAATTACCTAATTTAACATTTCTCTCATTTTAAATGAGTTAATCATTTAAAATGATCCTACATTATTAACTGTCACTTCATTTTAGTAAATAATCTAAAAATCGATTATTTATTGTCACACAAAATCCATATTTTGAATTAATTTAATTCAAAAAGATAATCTTCTTCCAAAATCAAGTAATTGAGCAAATTCTTGATTTTCCAAATCTTCTTTTTCAGTTCAACCTTTATCCTCTTGATTTTTTGAATCTTACAAATCAAGCAGTCTTTATCTTCTTGATTTTCAAAAATCTTTATCTTTTTGACTAATTGTCACATTTATTCTTGACCATTGATTCGATTTTCTGAAATGACATCTCGATCACTCATTTAATGATTTTTCCCTAACCCTAATTAGGGATTGTCACATGAAATCTCATCCACTGATTTTAGGCTTTTTCATCTTTCAATCTCGTCTATCCATCCAAAATTGTATTTTCTATAAAATGCCAATTTGCTCACATTCTTGGGACCACTTTGTTATTCTGACATATTTATGCTTAGATTTTACTCACATACTTTCCACTTAGTTTATTGAATTTGATTATTTATTCATAAGCATTATAGTCATTCATCAAAGTCATGGACATAGTATTTATTCGTCATTCAAATCCTTCCAAACTTGCATAGGGCATTATTGTAGGCATTTGCTCATACATTCAAATTTCAAGGAAACAATCATATGCTGCAATATAGGTGGTGTTATGGAGGTGAATCATGGAAGCAACGAGTATCTAGTATAATCTTTCTTTTTTCTAAGCTTTCATTGTATTTCATAGCTTCTTTGGGTTTTAATATTATTGATCTAATCATCTAACCTAATATGAAATTTACCCATTGATACAATAATCTTCCAACTTTATAATAATTATTTTTAATACAATCTTTACTTGTGTAGTGTCAAAAAATATGTCCCTTTGCATTTTTACACTTGATATGGGAATAATTAATGATAAATTAGACTTGATATTGCCTTGATCTAGTGTTGTGAGGTGTTTTACACATCCACATTAGGTATTGGGCCCTTTTAAAGCTAAAATAACTTAACTTTGCCTTAATTTAATGTTGTAAAATGTATTTATTTACATCTTCACATTAAATTTGGGAGGCTTGTAAATCAAGTGGACCTAATCTAGTGTTGCAATGTGTTCTAAGCATTCACATGGGATTGAGGGACCTTCTAAGCTAAATAGAGTCAATTTTGCCTTAATTTAGTGTTGTAAAGTGTATTTATTTACACTTTCACATTGTATTTTGGGCCCTATTGCATTTATGACCTTTTAATAGGCCCCTATGACCCCATATTGTGCATCCCAAGGCATATTTCAATCAAAATCCTGACAAATCAATAGAGAAACTTTAATTCTTCACTCATCGACACTTTAGCATGAAAAATAGCCCCTGTGGGACCCATTCGCCACCTTGGGTGAATGAGTCCCATCCAGGAGGGACTCATTCACCCAAAATGGTGAATGAGTCCCATTTGGCCTATTTTTAAGGTTTTGAGCCAGAAAAGTGGGTTTTTAATTCAAATTTCTCCTATGTCGGCCTTTGGGATCAAATACATGGGTTGTTAGGTGGATTTCCTACATAAAAAATCTTTCAAATCCTCATTTCATCCAAGCAACATCATACCTTCATGTCATAAATTCAAGCAATCTAGAGTTAAGCATTTCATGTCTTCACATCTTGATCATTAAGATAACATTCAAGATCAGTTTTAAGGAATTCAAGGGAAAGATTCTTCATCAATTGCTGCAGCAATTCAAGATTCATCATCATGGCAAGGATCTAATTGAATTACTTCATGTTCATGATTCATTATCTTATTTCATCATTTGGTTTAATTACCTAAAAGGGGTTTGACCAAGGCAAACCCCTATGCCCTAGAAAAATCAACTTTTTCTCTCTTTCCTTGTGTGATTGTAGATCTAGGTGCTTTGAAGGCTTAGAGATGATTGAAGAATGGGTTACAAGCTTCTTGGAATTGTCTCCCTATTTACAAGGTCAACATATTCACAAAAAGTCACCTACATGCCCAAAATTGGTAGTTTCAGATCCGAAAATCAAGAGGAACAAGAAGAGAAGACATTAAAGCCTAGATTCAGACCTTCAAGTTTCAAAAATCCTTAAGTGGACTCATTCACCAAGATTGGAAAATGAGTCCCATTTTGGGTCAATTTTGATATTTTTGTAGTTTTGGATACACTTTTTCGAGAAACATGTTCCTGTACAGAAACCTTGATCTAAGTCTGATTCACCCAGAATGGCAAATGAGTCCCACCAGGCCTAAAAAGTAGCAATTTCAGGATTTCAAAGCTCCATTCCATCTCTCTAGATTCCAGGTGCACACTTTTAGTTTTGTAGCTTTCTATTTTGTTTCATATTCATTACTAGGTCATTCATTGAGGCATTACATCAAACTAGGGTTTTGCATTTCATCCTTCATTGCATTGTCTTTCCAAGTCTAAACAAGGTGGTGAACCCCTCTTGTAATATGAAGTCATATCATAGGATACTCTATTGTCATATATCTTCCTTCATTCTTCATTGGGTTGAGATCTCTAGGATCATCCTTGAATGTGAAATATAGAAGATTGTTTCCCTAAGTCCTAAATTCTAGTAGAGACAAAATTCTATGTTACAACTTGTAAAATGAATGAAATGGTCTTGATCTTAGTATGCTATAGATGTCAATTTGGACATAGAAGTAAAATTATAATTTTATGATTGAATGAGATAAATATAATTACACCACTATGAAGTAAACGAAGAATTCATAACTCTCAAAGAAATGAACAAAAAATATTATTGCACAAGCCAAAATGAAGCTCTCGAAGTTCACAAAATGAGAATTTCTCAAAAACACCTATGAGAAAATAAATTGTAGAATTTTTCTTTAAAAAAAAAAACAATGTGAATCTCTCAAAATTCTACCCCAAATTAAAAAACCTCACAAAAGATCCAATATGACTAAGAATAATGCCTAGGTTAAATTTAAAAATGGCATGCTATCATTAGATGACAAATTTATGATGTTAATAGATATAAAAACATATAGCATGGAATATAGATGTTAGTAGAAGGAAATATGGTACTAATAAATGTTTTCTAAATGACAAAATCAACACAGAAATTATGATATGAGTATATAAAAATGATAGAATATCCTATAAATGAATGGAATATTCATTATGATCCTAAGCACACCATTAGTTTTACCATGACCATAGTCCATACCTTCAAACCACTAATTAAAACTCAAAAACCATTATCCATAAACCACTAAACTAGTTATTAGGCTATTTTTTGGTTTCAAAGATTATATTTTTTTGTTGAAATATACTTTAGACAATGGTTGGAGGGGATGTATCTCCCACACCATGTGACACTCAATGGGTATTTGTATATACCATACACAACCAGGGTATGACTATACCAAGTTCTATACATAGACTACTAGATAAAATCCTAGAAAAATAAAAAAATATAATATAATATCTCTACCATATGGTGAAAATAGTAAGCAACCCATATGATAGTGTGTACTCCTATAATAGCTAGGAATTAACTATAGATATTTTTTTGTGAAATGTTTTATATGGTTGAAGAGAAAAATTATTTTATGGATCCAATAAAATTTCTCTAAAAATTGATAATTTTATGGCTAACCATTAAGTTCTTAGCACTTCTAGAGATGATCAAAAGTCTATTTTCAAAATATAAATGATCCAAACTATTAGGTTGTAAATGTATTTGGTATGCACCTCCTAACTTCAAATAATTATAGGTTTGGCTTCCAATATCTATTTTTTCAAAAGTAAAAGCAAAAACTAACTTTATCAAATTCTCTAGATGTAATCCTATGCTCATGTTTTCTCCATCAAACTCTAAGATATGCCTACAATATAAAGCCTCAAAGAGGAATGATACTCAAATGTAGTATTTTTATCAAGATTTTTTAATTCTTCATGTCATCTTTTAATGCAAGTGAAGAGTATACTCAAATTTTCATAAAAGTGAAATATTTTCAGCCTAAAGCTCTCAGAAATATTACCAAGAATAAACTGAAGCAATCTCTTACACTATGTAATATTTGGTAGAGAATGCTCCATACCATCCAATATTTATCTATAGTTAGTCACTAAAGATATAGCAGTTTTAGTAAAATAACAAGAGAGAATCAAAATGAGAGAATAATTTTTTTATAAAAAATTGCAAAATGTGTACATGATTTGGAAAAAAATCACCCCTTGGATATATAAGAAAAAGTGAGACATGTATAAAACAATATAATATTATTACATGTTTCTTATTCTTATGATTCAGATATAATGTTAAAATTCCTTAAGAATGCTCAAGTATTCTTACTTAAACTAGTGCAATTAGGACCTAGATGGTGAATCAATTAGTTAATATGCCTCATTAAAAACAACACCCACCTTAAATATAAATTATGGATAATGATTGTAGTGTAGGAAAATGTATCCCTCTACATTTTCACACTTGTTTGGGCCCTTGTGAACTAAATGTACGTAATTGTGCCTTATTTAGGGTGTTGTAAAGTGTTTTCTTACACTTTCACACTAATCTATGGTTTTATTAATTAATTGGGCTTCTTTATGCCTTATTTGGCCTTATTTTACATCCACAAGCCTTAATCAATCCATCTTTCCAAGGATAATCCTGACATATATCAAGTGACCAATCAAAATTTAATGATTTTGGATTGTATGGCCTAGATTTAGTGATCTAGGACTCATACGCCTCCTTGAGCATATGGATCCCTCTTATGTTTTGGGGCCTAAATTTGAAATTCACATAAAACTAAACCTTTCTTAAAAAAGGTGTCCCAATCTTAGCCTAACGGTACTCATATGCCACAACTGGCATATGAGTCTTACTAATCTCAAACCTAAATTAAATTCAAATTCTTGGCGGGATTTTATTCTCCTAGATTTGATGTCGACTTGTAGTGTTGTAATTTTGGGAAATTTGGCATAAACAAGTATAAATACCAAGTTATTTCACTCATTTTCACCTAATACTTTCATGAGAGCATTCCTTAGAGCATAAAAGAATTTACAAGAGCATTCAAAAGCATTCAAGAGTTTAATATCAAGCATTTTGGAGCATTATTCAAGTATCAAGCATCATGTCAAAGTCATCATGCATCATGTTTGTTTTTGAGCTAACATTTATGATGTAGGGCTTTTATGATTCAAACAAGTATTCAAATCAAGATCCATATCCTTCAAGAAAGGTTTAAGATCTGCATCCATTGTAGCCATTACATACAAGATTGTATCCTTTTGTTCCTATGGTTTGGTGAGTTCTAACATATCATTTTTTCCATTCATCATTCCTCCTTTCTATTTTATTTCATTTCAAGGTTTGATTACCAAAATAGGGTTTAACCAAGGCAAATCCCTATCCACTAACAAAACAACATTTTCTCTCTCTTTAGTGTGTGATATTTCATATTTAGGTTGAAGAAACATTGAAGAGAAAGATCGAAAGAAGTTGTCAAGTTATTAAAGTTGTCACCTTGTTTAGAAGATCACTAAGAGACACCTAGAGGATTGTAAGAGAGGGGGACCACCACATGCAAGACCCTAGGTCATAGAGGTTCAAGATGCAGGAGGCTTCCCTAACTTACCTCAACTAAGTGTAATGTTAGGAAATGTGAGGCGAGAGTAACAAGGACCATAAGGCCTCTCAGTCACTTTGCAGGCCTGAAACATGGGAAGGGGCTAGGTGAGCTGATTTTTAGGTCTAACACTATACCTCAGGGAACTCTCTATCCAAGGATGAAAGCACGGTCTCTGGACATCAGCACTCATGGAACAAAATTTCTTGTTCCATGTTAAAACCCTTGTCGCATTTGGATATGGGACTATTATCTACAAAAGCTTACAATATTATATTGGGCCATTGACTCCCTATTACCCGTTGCTAGTTATTTTAATGCATCTTTAGTCATTCATTGTCACCTCGTAACCAATCCTTCTAGCCTAGGTTCAAACCTTTCTATTTTATAAAATTAAGGTAAGGATCTTTGGGCCCTTATGCCCTTTGCATTTTATAACTTAGAGGTTTTAGAGAACTAATTATTATCCTAGGGAGTCCCCTTCATTAAAAATGACTAAAAAAGCACGTGCTTAAAAATGTTCCCACTTATGCCCTCATGGCCTTCAATGCTATATCGCTCATTCCTGATTTATTCATTGGTCCACACTTTGAATTAGTGATCAGCGATGAATTTATCTTTTCCTTCTAATATTGCTCATCGTTAATGGCTTCTAAGTTTTCAAAATTGTAATAGAAATGAGCAATACTTTTGTCTTTATGTTATTATCACTCATTGCGGATGGCCATAAAAAAGATAAACTTGGAATAGCGATGAGCGATGTGATCGATTGATCGTGGATATGTTTTGAATGTAAAAAATCACATCATCAATACGCAATGGACATTACAAAAGTTGTAAAATCTTCTCATTGCTGATTGCTTGCAAAATATATGAGAATTAGCGACGAACAAGTGACATATGTTATAACTTCATCGCTCATTGTTGATTTGTTTTAAAACTTGAGTTCTAAAATAGCAATAAGTGATGGATGTTCTGTAAAGGAATTTTATCTCTCACTAATATGATATGATCATATGAATTATATCTTTTGTGATGTTTGTTCTATGTAGGTTGTACATTTCAAATTCTGGTGCTATCACAACATTTCATGTCGCAAATAGAAGTCTCATTACAAGGTTTGAATTAGCAATATGCGACAAAAGGATAAGTGTTAAAAATAGTCAGGCTATGGAACCTAGGGCTAATGATCATTGCCAGAATGCTTGCATCACTGATAGAGTGGGGCAAAGACAAAATAGATCAATGACAAGCGATGGTCACTACATGGAACAAGCTACATGGAAAAATACTAAAGATTTAGCATAAAGAAAAAGGAAAGCAATGAGAAGACTGATGAACTGTTGATAAATTTTTAAAGCAGGATAATCCAATGGACTGAGAATCACCACATAAATGTTTTCATCAAAATTTAGGATCAACAATGAAGTGATGAAGTGTATAAAGAAAGTTTCCCTATAAAAAAATTTGTCTTGTGTACTTTGCCGATATTAATGAAAGCATGGATTAGGTTGGTGATACATGTTGATTGACATATCGCAACACTTGAGTTGGCATTTCTATTTTCCATGGGAAAGTTGCTAAGGACATAAAAAAAAGGCTCATATCACCATGGATGAGGTTTTAGGTGCTTTAAGAGAAATGGCTTAGATTCAATCTTGAGTTGTAAGTTATCAACTTGCTCACATAAGGAGATTTTGAGTCATTAATCTTGCATGCTTCAAATTGCCTATTTAATGTAAATTACTCGAGTGATCTTCCATGTCATAATTCATTTTGCAATGAATGAGGTTCGAAGGTTGATAAAGAAGTGTGTGGGAATTGAATTCTCCTGAGAAATGTGGACATTATAGGCAAGTAGGTTTGTCATGATGATTTGAGAGTCTAAGGAGTTGAGTTTGTTTGAGCCTAAGGGAGGTCTTGAGAATAAAAATGGAATACATGGAGCTCCTGATACGCCAAAAGGAAGAATAAGATTAAGGAAATTAAAGGAGTATAGTACTAAGGAAAATTACCATCCAAGAGAGTAGATAGTTTCAAAAGAATTGGTCAAACATAGAGAGAAGAGGATGGTGAAATATAAAAATAAGGCAAGAAGAGAGAGTGAGCACTGTGGGGTCTATCCGAAGGAGTGAAATTCTCCATTTGAGGTTTCAAATGGCCTTTTAGACAGTGAGGGCGACCCTAATCCAGAGGGTGATTATTATCCCCTATCCCTTGTACTATCAGCGAATTCTGACAAGGAGGTGGTGACAGTTTCTCTAGTCCCACCATGAGAAAAACATGGGTGAATATCCTTTGGGTCGATGAATCAGAGTGATGATTGGGCCCCTTTTTTTATGAAACCATGCCCTTTCTATTAGGATTGTCCTATTCAACATTCATGTGATTTCTTGTTTCATGTGTTGAGGTGGAAATTTATTGGGCTGGTATGTAGAAGTGCCAGAGTATTTAACCTTGGTGGCGCATATGTTGTTTACAGGTGATATACAATTTTGTGCTAGAGCTACTATTTGAGAATATTCTTTGGTCAACAAGGATGAGGATTCAACATGGTTACAACAAACTCTATCTTTTGAGGAGCTAGCGTGTCTTCATTCAAGGAATATGGAATGCGGTCTTTTACTCTTCCATTTTCCTCAAATGATTGCATGTAACAAACTAAGAATATCTCAAATTCTAGTGCAAATGAAATGAAATGTAAATGTAATTAGTCCTGATGCTTGTTGCTCCCTTATCCTATTAAAAGGATTTCAGGGCTTATTATAGAGTTCAAATTCTGAAGGATTAATAGAGTTCTAGGTAAAATCCAAGCTCAGAAAGGGCACTTAGAATAGAATTTTGAAGTAGACCAATTGTTTGTCTTGGATAAGAGTTCTTGTATGTAACGATCTTAAATGATTTTTATACAAATTATTGATATCAAAACAAATATCAGTCAAGAAATCTATACTCTCCTATGTATGTTCATTATAGAGTTATGAATGAGAAATACTAATGGCATTATCATTTGTCTTCAAATATTTCATTTGCATGTATTACTCTATTTTCAGCTTTAATTCAAGGAATTAATTAAAATGGTTGAATAGGGTTATAAACCTTGTAAGGAATGGCTTAGGATTGTAAGAAGTGAATGTTTCTTGCACAGTGAGTTTTCATAAATGCAAAGCAATACAAAAATAGTTTGTTTCTCCCTTAAATCAGTAATTTGTAAATTACTAATCCTCTTATGTACTTGTCTCTGTTGCTCCAATTGATTAGACACTGGTCATTTTATCATAAAATCTTGCATAAGATGAAAAAATAGTGTTCCTGGCTTTAGACTTATGAGAAGAAAATACTCAAAATAGACAATCTCTCCAAGGTAGTAGAAGTGGAATTAGTCTCAATTCCTAGCAGATAGCCAATCCTTCATTTGAAAATCTACCAAATCTTTAGTGAAATTGATTTCATCTGCCATAAAAAGGAATTAATTTGTGTATAAATGTGTTACTAATTGACTATATTGCATGAAAACTCAATTGGGATTACCCTCCTAGATTTCACAGAGCCTGAAGTGAAGGAGTACAGACTTTAAAATCCTATGCTCATTGTGTTGGCCACTAACCTAACAGTTCTTCATTATAGGAGTTGGCTACTTCTTAGAGGATTGTTCGGTTCTACTGGAAAAATAACCAACATAAATGGTGACTCTGTTGGAGATACTATGAATCTTCAGTTGTAGACTATTAGAGTCAATAAATTGGTGAATCTGAACATCTAGTTTAGATGCTGAGGAATTTCTAAACCTGGAAATGTTTATGTTGAGAAAGTTTCAAAGGATGTATGTCTGACTCTACTGTGGGAGAAAATCCAGAAAGACATTCATCTTTTAAGGAGCTACATATTGCTTGAAGTTCATTCCTCTAAAAAGAGGTGGCGACTCTGTTAGGAACTTTATGAAGATGTGAAGAATGCATCATATCCGCAAGCATTTCTAGTCAAGAAGGAGAACCCTTTGTTGCAATAAATCCAGGTATTCTTCAGTTTTTGGTTTTCAAGAAAGAAAAATTTGTATATGAAAACCATAGTTGTAAGTCTTCTAAAAATTTGATTCCCTATTGAGTGAATAAGCACTAAAGAGGGGAAATAGTAGTGGTAGGCTTGCATACTTGCATATTACTAAATGGCATATTTATTTATAGAGCTATGTATGCAATGCTCTTGAATAAATTCATTTAGAAGACCTTAATCAAGTAGAGATAAAATTTGCATTTGTAAAAGCTTTTAAGATCTAGTTGTAAAAAATCTGAGTTGCCTTGTGTAACTGTTAAGTTGATAAGAGAAGGTTTATAGAGAAGTAAGAAAATGTATCATCAACCTATGCATCCTTGTGTGGACCCAAATGTAACAATGCATAGTGCTTAGGCCTTTTCATGTAATAAAAGAAGCTTCAGCATCAAAAGGTACATGGCCATAAATTTTGATGGCATTTTTGGTTACCCAAATATTATTCCATATGAAATTAGAAATGAGCTACCAAAGTTTAGTGGTATAAAGGGTGAATCAGCAAGTAAGCATTTGCAAAATTTTAGTAATTTAATGGATGAATATGAGATAGATCATGAGGATGTTATCATGAGGCTATTTGTTTAGTCTCTAAAAGGAGATGCAAGAGACTGGTTCTCTGATTTACTGATATGCTCTATCTATTCTTGGAAAGAGTCCAAAGAAGTGTTTGTAGAACATTTAAGTGAAAAGATCAGTGTTGGCTATTTTCTCAATAAGTTTATGAACACTGACAAAGAATATGATGAGCTAGTCCCAACATTTAACCAAAGATTTACTAAAATATTAAGGGATATTCCTGATGTTTTAGATCTAAGTGATGCAGTATGTTTGGTTGTTTATTTGGGAGCTTTTGATAATGAAATGAGCTATCTTCTAAGAGATAAAGATCACAAAACCTTACATCAGGCCTATGGGATAGCCATGAATATTGAAAACAACTTGAAATATGGGATGCAAAGGAATCACTTGGATACAAGTGTTTACTGCTATAGAATGCCTAATGTTGATGAATGGTGTAAACCAAAAGTCAAAAATGAATGTAAGAGAATTTGCACCCCTAGTGTTTCAGCTTCCATAAAATTCTATAATACTGATCTCATAAAGTCCCAAACACATAAAGAAACCATCAGGGCATGTGCAAGATCACGATGGGCCAAAAAGTGGCAATATGATAGGTATGTGGCTGATGACTATTTTTTTACCCAAAACTGATGAAACGAAAAGGGTTTTTAAAGGATATTCTCAACTTTCCACCTTGATATAAATTATACCTTACTTTGAATTTAATAAGTAATTATTATTCATTTTCTATTTGAATTACGACTAAAGTCCTAATTGATAAAATGATTGAAAAACATCAATAACTTTCAAACGGCATCACACTTTTTGAATCACATTCATCAAATTCTATGCTTCACATACTATAGGATTAAAAAAATATAAAAAAAATAAATTTCATAAATTTTTGACCAAGTTAATGTGGTCAGACATATGATTTTTAATATTTTTTAAAATTTGTAATAAAAAATTCATAATTAATTATTTACTTGGAAAAAAATTACAAAAAAATATGCATCACATCGGGATATCAGTCCTTTACTTATATATAAAATCTTACAAAAAAATATTATCATTTAATTATGGTTAGGGTGGTTAGAAAGAAACCTACTTCTTATTTTTTCCCTAAAATTTAAGTACTACTGCATTGAAATTTCAAATTTTCACCAAATAGATTTTTTTTTTTTTAAAAACCTAGTAGTTTAGAAATTACATTCAATTTGATACAGATTCTATTGTTACATATTTTTGAAATAATATAGATAACTTATTCAAATTTTTACGTCAAGTTGCCTAACTCTGATTTTTCTAAATTTTTTGCCACTTAAGGGTCTGTTTTCTCCATGATGATCCTACACATACCCATCATGTCTTCAAATTACAATGAAAACAATTTTTTTTCTCCGTATGAATCAAGTAGTGAGATATCACATGAAGAGGAAGATAAAAGAGCAAAGGATGAAAATATATACTTCAATGAGGCAAATAAAAGGTTTGGTTTGAGTTATGTTGAAGAATCCACTACCTATGCTCCTATGGATAACATAAGACTGAGCATTCAGTCTAGTAATTCTAAACATAGTTGCAATATTGATAATCCCTCTTACTGTAGTAATGATGATGGCATTGAGTATGATAATTTTTTTGTTGATTTTGATTGTCCTCATGAAGAAGAGATAGAGTCATTTATTACAGAAAGGAAATGTGTTGATAATACTGTAAGTGAATTTGAAAATGTGTTTTTCTGCTCTTCTAATGATTATAGTGATTTTGGATGCTGTAATGACTTGGAGGAATTAGAAATTCATGTTGAGAAAACTGAGGCTCTTATGTCAAGTATGAATGTAATGGAAAATCCATTATATGATGAGCTTCCATCTTCACTAGAGATGAAAAATGATGATCCATATTGGTACAAAGATAATCCACTCTTTGTTGAGGATTCTGATGATACATTTGATACAGGGTCAGAATGTGGTCTTGATCATACAAAGCAACACATTGATGTGCTCCTTGAGGGCATCGTTTATGAATGTATTACCTTTGATGCAAGGGTTGTAGATAAGGTTGAGTATCAAGATGCCAACTATCTGGAAGAGTATGGATGTTTTCTATTTCTAGTTCAGTGGGAAGGCATTTTGATGAAGCATGACAATGGGTTGGATAACAAGAAGTGTTATTTTCCATATCAACATAACACATATGTGTCATGTGATGATGAAGATTTGCAGTTCATGCCTAACTCTACATTATAGGATGATGGAGGTTACATTGGAAGTTTTATACTCAAAAAGGTTGTGAGAAATGATGATAACAAAGATTATAATCAGACATACTCTCACTTGTTAAAAAGGGCCTAATATTTGTTCTGGTAGGATTGAAATTTCTCTTACTTCAATGGTACAATAAGGACAAATGTGAATGGAAAAACATCAGCTCTTTTAGAAGGTTGGTTTTTCACAAAGGCATAAACTTATTCAAAAAAATTGTGGCTTAGTGCCACCAATCAAGAGGGTGAAACCTAGTTGAATTGAGGGATGCATAATAAAGTTTGCATCTTTGAAATTTTCATATTGGTTGGGTGGAGATTGGATCTCCCTTTTCAGGTCTTCTTTGCCTATGTAAATTTTGTACATATGTTGTTTCTTTTGTTTTGTTTTTGTGCCTAGTCTCCTTCACCTGAAATTTTGAGATCTCACCATGCCTACAAAAGGCATGTATCCCCAGTAGGAGCCACTGATGGAACCCTAAAAAAAAAATTCATTGTTCCATGTTAAAACACTTATCACATTTGGATATGGGATTATTATCTGCAAAATCTTATAGTATTATATTGGCCATTGACTCCCTATTACCCATTGCCAATTATTTTAATGCATCTTTAGTCATTCACTGTCACCTAGTAACCGATCCGTCTAGCCTAGGTTCAGACCTTTCTATTTTATAAAATTAAGGTAAGGATCTTTGGGCCCTTATGCCCTCTCCATTTAATAACTTAGAGGTTTCCAATTTAATTATTATCCTAGGGTGTCCCCTTCATTAAAAATGACTAAACAAGCATGTGCTTAAAAAGGTTCCCACTTATGCCCTGATGGCCTTCAATGCTATATCACTCATCGCTGATTTATTCATTGGTCCACACTTTGAATTAGCAATGAGCGATGAATTGATGTTTTCATTCTAATATCACTCATTGCTAATGGCTATTAAGTTTTCAAAATTGTAATAGCGATGAGGGATACTTATGTCTTTATGTTCTTATTACTTATCGCAGATGGCCATAAAAAAGATAAACTTGGAATAGCAATGAGCGATGTGATCGCTTGACTAGGGATATGTTTTGAATGTAAAAACTCACATCAGTGATACGCAATGGACATTAAAAGAGTTGTAAAATATTCTCATCGCTAATTTCTTGCAAAATATATGAGGAGAATTAGCGATGAACAAGTGTCATATGTTATAACTTCATTGCTCATCACTGATTTGTTTTAAAACTTGAGTTCTAAATTGGCGATAAGCAATGGATGTTCTCTAAAGGAATTTTATCTCTCGCTAATATTATATGATCATATGAGTGATATATTTTGTGATGTTTGTTCTATGCGGGTTGTACGTGTCAAATTCTGGTTGTATCACAACATTTCCTGTCGCAGATAGAAGTCTCATTACAAGGTTTGAATTAGAGATACATGATAGAAGGATAATTGTGAAAAATGGTTAGGCTATGGAACCAAGGGCTAATGATCATCACCAGAATGTTTGAATTGTTGATAGAGTGGGGCAAAGAAAAAATAGATTAGCGACAAGTGATGGTCACTACATGGAATGGGCTACGTGACAAAATCCTAAAGATTTAGCATAAAGAAAAAGGAAAGCAACGAGAAGACTGAGGAACCATTGATAAATTTTTTAAGCAGGATAATCCAATGGACTCAAAATCACCACATAAATGCTTTCATCAAAATTTAGGATCAGCGATGAAGTGATGAAGTGTATAAAGAAAGTTTCCCTCTAAGAAAAACTTGTCTTGTGTACTTCACCGATATTAAAGAAAGCATAGATTAGGTTGGAAATACATGCTGATTGACAGATCATAACACTTGAGCTAGCATTGTTTTTTTCCATGGGAAAGTTCTAAGGACATAAAAAACAAGGCTCACATCACCATGGATGAAGTTTTAGGTGCTTTAAAAGCAACGACTTAGATACAATATTCAGTTGTAAGTTATCAACTTGCTCACATAAGGAGATTTTGATTCTTTAATCTTCCATGCTTCAAATTTCCTATTTAATGTAGATTACTCAAGTCATCTTCCATGTCATCATTAATTTTGCAATGAATGAGGGTCGAAGGCTGATAAAGAAGTGTGTGGGAATTGAATTCTCTTGAGAAATGTGTAAACATTCTAGGCAAGTAGGTATGTCATGATGATTCGAGAGTCTAAGGGGTTGAGTTTGTTTGAGCCTAAGGTAGGTTTTAAGAATGAAAATGGAATACATGGAGTTCCTAATACACCAAAAGGAAGAATAATATTCAGGAAATTCAAGGATTATAGTACGAAGGAAAATTACCATCCAAGAGAGTAGATAGTTTCAAAAGAATTAGTCAAACGCAGAGTGAAGAGGATGGTGAAATATAAAAATAATGCAAGAGGAGAGAGTGAGCACTCTGGGGCCTATCCAAAGGAGTGCAATTCACCATGTGAGGTTTCAAATGGCCTTTCAGACAGTGAGGGAGATGCTAATTCATAGGGTGATTATTATTCCCTCTCCCTGGTACTATCGACAAATTCTGACAAGGAGGTGGTGATAGTTTCGCCAGTCCCACCATGAGAAAATCATGGGTGAATATCCTTTGGGATCGATGAATCAGAGTGATGATTGCACCTTCTGTTAGGATTGTCCTATTCACCACTCATGTGATTTCTTGTTTCATGTGTTGAGGTGGAAAGTTTTCAAGCTAGTATGTAGGAGAAGTGCCAGAGTAGTTAACCTTGGTGGTGCATATGTTGTTTATGGATGATATACAAGTTTGTGCTGGATATGCTATTGGAGAATTGTCTTTGGTCAACAAGGATGAGGATTCAACACGGTTACAACAAACTCTGCCTTTCGAGGAGCTGGTGTCTTCATTTAGGGAATATGGAATGCAGTCTTTTACTCTTCTATTTTCCTCAAATGATTGCATGTAACAAACTAAGAATATCTCAAATTCTGGTGCAAATGAAATGAAATGTAAATGTAATTAATCTTGATGCTTGTTGCTCCCTTATCCTATAAAATGGATTTCAGGGCTTATTACAAAGGTGGGATTCTGAAGTCTTAATAGAGTTCTAGGTAAAATCTAAGTTCAGAAAGGGCACTTAGAATAGAATTCTGAAGTAGACCAGTTGTTTGTCTTGGATAATAATTCATGTATGTAACAATCTTAGATTAGTTTTATTGAAATTACTAATATCGAAACAAATATCAGTCAGGAAATCTATACTCTCATGTGTATGTTCATTATAGAGTTATGAATGAGAAATAGTACTGGTATTATCATCTATCTTCAAATATTTCATTTGCATGTATTACTCTATTTTCAACTTTAATTCAAGGAATTAATTAAAATGGTTGAATAGAGTTATAAAATTTGTAAGGAATGGCTTAGGATTGCTAAGAAGAGAATGTTTCTTGCACAATGAGTTTTCATAAATGCAAAGCAATATGAAAATAGTTTGTTTCTCCCTTAAATGAGTAATTTGTAAATTAATGATCCTCTTGTGTACTTGACTCCATTCCTCCAATTGATTAGACACTATTCATTTTATCAGAAAATCTTGCATAAGATGAATAAATGATGTTCCTAGGTCTAGACTTATGAGAAGACAATACTCAAAAATAGAAAATATCTGCAAGGTAGTAGAAGTGGAATTAATCTCAATTCCTAGCAGATAGCCAATCCTTCATTTGAAAATCTGTCAAATCTTCAGTGAAATTGATTTCATCTACCATAAAAAGGAATTAATTTATGTATAAATGTGTTATTAATTGACTATATTGCATGAAAACATAATTGGGATTACCCTCCTAGGTTTCATAGAGCCTGAAGTGAAAGAGTATAGACTTAAAAATCCTATGCTCATTGTGTTGGCCACTAACCTAATAGCTCTTCATCATAGGAGTTGGCTACTTCGTAGAGGATTGTTCAGTTTTGCTTGAAAAATCACCAACAAGCACAGCATGCTGGCATCTCAAAAGTGTGTTGGCATTTGTACGGACAAACAACAGTCAAGACGAGGTCAAACCAACAAAAATAGCTAACGGCCTAGCTAACTAACTAAAGGGTCAAAGTGATGTGATTAAGTAAATGAAATACTCTCTAATATTATAAAATAAATAAGCAAGAGTAAAGAGAGCAAGGAGGATCTAACCAAGGAATTTGTTCCTTAGCTGATCCTCTGGGAAGCACATACTCCTACACATAAAGAGAGGAGAATGTTGGGTGGTTGTATAGGGGTCTGCCTTAGTCAGACCCCCATTTAGGTGTTCCCACCTCCACAGATAGCCTAAGAAATGAGATAAAGGAAAGAAACACAATGATAGAAGAGAGGAGAGGGAAGCTTACCACCTCCACCAAGAGAACTCGAGGCTACTTGGGGGAGAAAATGAGAGGAACTCAAGCCTTTGCTACAATGGCGTGGTTACAAACTTGCTCTACTGACGTGATGGAGTGTTGCTTTGCTACTATGGAATGCAAGAATGTTGCTTGAAGCTTGGAATGGATGCAAAAGAGTGTGTTGAAACTTGAGAATGAAGTCTAAAATTTGAAATGCATATGGAAGGGGTGAATATGAAGAAGGAATGAAGAGAAACAGTGATATTCAAGCCAGTCGGCCAAAGGGGGCATTACAACTTCCCCTCCAATGAGAAGAGTAACACCTCTGCCAATTTAGGCGTAGGAATTTTCTAGGGACATAAGTGCATCACACGGATGCCTATGTCACGTAGGAATCTCTGACAGAAACACTTCCACCAATGCTCAAAATAGGTGCCAAGTGGGATGCAAGCAGTGGGCTTAGGTGGAATTAAGCCTCCAAACTCAATTTTCTAAGGTGGATAAAGGAAAAAATGGGATTTGCACATGGGGTGAAAATTCACTCATACATTTTTCCCTCACTTTAGCGAGCATGAATATTGATGAGTGATCGGTAAAGTAGATCAAGAAAGAGTAAGGTTAGAAATGTATACCTAAACTATCATGGAAGTAGACCATGATCTAGTGAACCTGAAGGTGAAGGGAAAGCAAAGGATGTCATAGCTGCTCAAAACTATGAAGTTAGAAAAAAAAAGTGTCTTCTAGGCCCGCAGACCTAGAAGGAGGAAACCCCCAAGATCTCTCACATGAAGGAAGCCTCGTGAAGTAAGCACCTTGCAAACCTAAAAACCTGCAAGGAAGGTGTCCTCCAAGATCTCTCACATGAAGGAAACTAAGAAAAAGCCTTACAGACCCATAAACCTACAAAGAAGGTGTCCTCCAAGATCTCTCACATGAAGGAAATCGAGAAAGCACCTTACAAACCCATATACTTGCAAGGAAGGTGTCCTCCAAGATCTCTCACCTGAAGGAAACCCAAAGGAAGCGGACTCCATAGAGTCAAGAAGCGGTGACATGTCTACCCATAGATAGAACATGTCAAAAGCAGTCATGTAGGAAAATAAGCGGATAGTCACATAGACTGTCAATAAGTAACACTTTCAAAGGGGTCCCTCAGGAACCCGACATGAAAAAGGAGGGGTCCACTCAAGGGACGCGTTATTTGAAAGGTGAGGTCTAGTTAGGCTGCCCCCAAGCTAGACACGAAAAGGCGAATGGAATAATTCTAGTCAAACTACCCCCAGGCTAGACGTGAAGGGATCCATTTAGAATAGAGACTTTCAAAGAAGGGTCCCTTGGGAACCTACCATAAGGAAAAAAAGGAGGGTCCACTCAAGGGACACACAATTCAAAAGTAGTTGTTCTTCTTGGAGTGATACATCATCAAGGAATCCTTTCAAAAGATGTTCACTTCATCAAGGAATTTGAAAGGAAGGATATGCCCCCATGTGAGTTGAAATAAAAGTTATTCCCACTTCAGAGAAGGTCCACAAGTCCTTTTTTTATGAACCCATGATGAAGGAAACACATTCTATTAGGGTTCCAAGTTGAGAATGTGATTCTAAGGAAAAGTTTGTGAAGACTTTAAAGAAAAGAATTGTTAGCAACGAATGCATTTTATAAAAATTGAAGTGTTGAAGAAAGGTGTCGTCACACATGAAAGGGACAACTCAAGAAAAGGAGAGAGAAAGTTAAAGAGAGAAAACACAAACAAACCTGACATAGGTGGATCTGGTTTAGCGGGCTTAGATCTTTCCAAGCTCATATACATAATAGGTAACCATGGTGCAAGGTGAAAGATCATCAATCCCCAACTAGATCAGGAGGAATGCATGAGAAGACAAAGTAAAAATAAAAAATTGGTCAACATGGAAAGAGCGCCTAAATTCCCCCAATGCTTTGCATTGTCCCCAATTTAACGAAAATCAAGCACAAACATGGAAAAATGATTATCCAAATAGAAGAATTTTTATGACACAAAAACCACACCTGTATCCAAGCAATGATCGAGGTGACAAGGGTCATCTAGGCACATATAGCACAAGCATGAGGGAACAAATCACAAAACACATGCACACACACACCAAATCAAGGAAAGGGACCTCCTCCTAACATTGATTGACCAAGAGGTTGTCCGCTTCCCAATCTAAATCCTCATAATGGGAAGGAGGACGAGCCTCCAATGGTAGGATGTTAAGAGGAGGAGAATTTGGCCCTCTCGCAACAAGGGCTAAGGAAGAGGGCCCATCAAGGTCCTCTCTGCCAAGCTCTTATGGAGTCAAGGTCAGCAATTTCGTGAAGATTGCTAACAGGGTTGGGACCTTGTCCATGGAATTAAACATGCACCCCACAAGAGCACCATGCCTAATTTAAACGGATGAGACAGGTTGTGCTTGAGGTTCACCTCTAAGCTTGTCGAATGACTCAAGAGTGGTGAAGAACTCAGGGGAAGCCGAGACTAGTTTTGTTATTAGGACATAACAAGTCAAGGCGGGGCCACTGTGTGGAGAAGCCAGGGTCCTCCTATATTGTCCATTATCGAAGGGACCATCCTCCACCTCCCATTTTGTTAGAGGAGATGAACTCCCCATGGATGAGGCTAGAGGCACAGAGGAAGAGGAGGAAAGAACCATAATGGATACAACTGAAGTATTAATCATTACCATGAGATTCAAGAAGGGCTAGATATCTAGGATGGACATCAACAAAGGCGGCTCTAGTAAAGGAGCGATGAACACCTGTACCCATTTAGAGTTAGGCGCATTCATACTCACAATAGAAGTCTGAAGTAGTACAAAGCTAGACTGAAGAGAAGTAGAAGGGAGGAAGAAGACGTTGTAGGAGGCCCTAAAGAAGGGGTGGTCATTTCTTCCTCCTTTTGCGTGTCGGCTTGTTTAGCCAAGAGAGCCTTTCGTCGGTGCTTGCATTCACGTGCAAGGCAGTTTCTATAGCTCTTGGAGTTAGAGGCCAGAGTTTGCAAAGGGATGAGAGGTTCTTGCTCAACCATAGGAACATCCACTATGGCCATTTCAGGTGAATGAATAGGTTCCTTCACAAAGCAGGAGGAACCGTCTAATGAGTGATAGGAGGAGTTGACTCGAGAGCCTCGACAACGGGCCTCTTTCTGCTCACTGCCTTAGGAGTAGGAGTAGTAGGAGGCCATAGGTCAAATTATCTATGAGAACCTTTCTTTCTTCCATATAAGTAATACCTTGATCCGGGGTATTCATTAGGGAGTTCTATGATCCTGAGTCTAGGCCTACACTAAGGAGGAATCATCAGACTCAGTGGGTAGCCGCCAGGCTGGCTCATCCAATACTCTTCCCAAGAAGGGGGAGAGGATGAGGTAGATCGGGAGGAGGTAGCCTTCTCTTTGCCTTTATGGGAAGGAGAAGGAGCCGGTGTGGACTTCTCCTTCCCTTTTGGTAAGGAATAGTAGTCGGTGTAGGATTCTTCTTCTCTTCTTAGGAAGAGGAGGCAATCGGTTGTTCTATCGCAGAAAGGGTTAGCTTTGGCTCGCCTTTTCCCCCAGTTTTATACCTCACATAATTCTTGTAAAGTACATCCATTCTCAGAGGAAACGAACCAACTAGGGAGGGCCAGAAGTGATCCAACGAATATTCACTATGGAACACCAAGGGCTGGTATCCAGTGCCATGCACTATGTGCACGACACCTTCATGGGAGAACTTCAAACACTTGTGAATAATAGAGGTGATTCCATTCATGGAGGAAAGCCAGGGTATGCCTAGCTTTAGCCTGAATAGATCTAACTCTGGGATAACATTGAATACTGTGTCAATAGCCCTAGGTCTAACCAGGACAAACAAAGTGATCGAGCCATAAGGCTTAAGGCACATACCATCATGTGTATGGATGGTAGATTTTGTTTCTTCATATTTTTCCTTTTGTAATGAATTTAATACTAATTTCTCCTCAGTGATAACATTTACATGGCTCATGGGGTCTATCAAGACTCCTATCACAATGTTACCATTGACACGAGTGAGAATGTAGAGAGGCGAAGGTTTGTTGTTTAAGGGAAAATCCTATAATGTAACGTCCGACAAATCGGGTGTGGGTGGAATAGTGGAAGTTACCGTGACCATATTGACATAGGCCTCGGGTTGGGTAATAGAATAAGTGGGATCAATAATCATGTTAGCAGAGTGTGATGAAAATGGGTTCATGTATATTTGTAATTCACTATTAGCCTTTGCCACTAATTTTTTAGCATTCTATTTGTTCCCATCGAGATGAATGGTACCATCCTCGATGCAGTCCTATATTTCATGATGCAACTGCATACAACGTTCGGTATCATGTCCATTAACATGATGGTACTGAGAATAAGTGCTCCCATCATACCAATTAGGGTAAGGTTCGCTAATAGGATTAGGATTCGGTAAATTTATGATCTTATCCTTCAACAAATTTTGTAAGACAAAGGTATAAGATTCTAATAACTCTGTGAACGTTTGGTTGCATTTGAGGCTATTATTATTAGCAGTGGATACTACATTCGCAATGGCTTTACGTTTTCCATAGATTGATACAATGGAATTCCCCTCCAAATAGGAGTATGAGGGGGATCCCCCAAACTAAGCAACTATCTACTGGTACTCTCGTAAGTCCGCACACAAGTGCATGAAAGAAGGGTATTTAATAAGGGCTAACTTCTCTTGCCAAGGCCTTTGTAAGTTCCCTATGAACACCTTCTGCACGTTAGAATCAGGCAGCTAATATGAGAATTGTGAAAGGAGGGCTTGATAGCATGCTATGAAATTACTGATCTTTTCATTAGGGTATGTGCAAGATCATGATTGGCTAAAAAGTGGTGATATGATGGGTATGTATAGGGTATGTGGCTAACGGCTTTTTTCTTACCCAAAATTGATGAAACAAAAAGGGTTTTTAAAGGAGATTCTCAACTTTCCCAATATAATATTATGCTTTACTTTGAATTTAATAAATAATCATTATTCATTTTCTATTTGAATTACGAGTAACGTCCTGATTGATAGGCTGATTGAAAAACATCTATATCTTTCAAACCATATCACATTTTTTGAATCTGAAACATGTGTCACATTCTATGCTTCACATACTATAGAATTAAAAAAAAAATTGAATTTGATGAAATTTTGACCAAGTTAAGGTGGTCAAGCATATGAGTTTTTATATTTTTTAGAAGTTGTAATAAAAAATTCATAATTAATTATTTACTTGGAAAGAAATTACAAAAAAATATGCATCACATCAGGACATGAGTCCTCCACCTATATCTAAAATATTATAAGAAAATATTATCATTTTATTGTGGTTAGGGTGGTCAGATAGACACCTACTTCTTTTTTCCTTGAAATTTAAGTGTTACTGCATTGAAATTTCAAATTTTCACCAAATAGATTTTTTTTTTTTTAAAACCTAGTAGTTGAGAAACTACGTTCAATTTTCTATAGATTCTATTGTTACATATTTTTAAAATAATATAGATAACTTATTCAAATTTTTACATCAATTTGTCTACCTCTTACTTTTCTAATTTTTTTGCCACTTAAGGGCATGTTTTTTCCATGATGATCCTACACATACCCATTATCTCCTTGTTTACATCAAACGAGATCTGAAAAGGTCATCTTCGGGATGATGTTTTCTTGGAACTGTCTAAGGAATTGATTTACAAGTTGATCAAATGAGAAGATAGAGCTATCAAGAAAGGAATAGTACCACTCAAGTGTTGAATCCTTGAGAGATCAAGGAAACAGTTTAGCCATCAACACATCATGATGGAAGAAGTCAGTGCAAAGGGCGTTAAAGGTGGACACATGTGTCTACAGATATCCCTTACTACCAATCTCAAAGTTATGGATCTCCATTCCCTGAGGGAAAGGAGTGTTCAAGATGGCAAACGACAATGGGCTATGTCGGAAGAAGGGCTAGAAGATAGGCTAGGAAGACGCTTGGGAAAGACTCACCAACTGCCTCTACATCTTACCCATATTTTGAAGGAGAGTGTTCATAATAGGGTCATTAGAAGATAGAGGGCCAAAGGGACCTCCTCTAGACCACTGCCAAGACCTCCTCTAGAGCCACCACCAGAGTGACCTCCACTAAAACCACCACCAGAGCCACTGCCACCAGTAGGGCCTCCACTGGAACCACCACCGTGTCCTCCACTAGACCCACCTCCACTGGTACTACCTTCGCTACTGAATCCACCACCATTACCAAAGCCTCCAACACTCATCCTGCCAAAGGCTCAACCACTAGAGGTGACAGGAGGGGCGAAGGTAAAGCCCAAGGGGAATCTATTTACTCTGATAGTTTTGGGTTGTTCAGAAGGGATACTGATAGAAGGGACCGCATCGGCCATATAGATGGATGTGGGAGGCATTGATACCCCTAACTATTCATCATGTTCCTTGAAGGTGACTCCTTGTTCGAACCTAGGGTTATTCAAATGAGCACATGCTTCGGTGAGACCAAGGAGGCTAGTTAGAATTTTGATGCCTGTTTGATCTTTACACATAATATTTTTTAATTCACTAACAACCTGAGTGGCTCTAGCCATCTTCGGGTTTCTTTCCAAGTGGTTCTCTAAATTTCCTAATCCCTTAGTAAGGGAGGCAATGTATTTCATAGGAATCTAAATGGCCTCATGCTCATCCACCAATAATGGTGTAGGAGATGCAAGGGGAGTGGGAACATGATCAGTTTCATCAAAAAATCCCATCTCGTTCCTTGAAAATTGCTCCTATGCAGCCAAACTAATAGAGGGAGTAGAGAAAAGGCCCATAGAGAGACCAATCAAGACCTCCATCCTTTCGATCAGGAGGTGTCATACACTTCTCCTAACGATATGCCCAAAAGTTGTGGATTGGGTTGTGATGCTCATAAACCTTCACAAAACACAGGGACACAACAATCACAAAGTATACCATAGAAAATTCAATACCAACGGATGAACAAATGTTGGTTCACATTGGGTTCACCAAAAATGTAAGAGAGGGGGACCACCACATGCAAGACCCCAGGTCATAGAGGGTCAAGATGTAAGAGGCTTCCCTAACTTACCTCATCTAAGTGTAATGTTAGGAAATGCGAGGAAAGAGTAATGAGCACCGTAAGGCCTCTAAGTCACTCTATAGGACCAAAACATAGGAAGGGGCTAGGTGAGCCTATTTTTAGGTCTAACACTATGCCTCAGGGAGCTCTCTATCCAAGGACAAAAGCATGATCTCTAGATGTCATCATGGTGTGTTGGCATCTCAAAAGTGCTCTGGCATCTATATGACCAAATAACAATGAAGACAAGGTCAAACCAACAAAACTAGCTAATAGCCCAGTTGACTAACTAAAGGGACAAAAGGATGTGATTAAGTAAATGAAATACTCTAATATTATAAAATAAATAAGCAAGAGTAAAGAGAGCAAGGAGGATCTCACCAAGGAATTTGTTTGATAGTTGATCCTTTGGGAAGCATGTACTCCTATGCACATAAAGATAGGAGAATGTTGGGTGGTTGTATAGGGGTCTACCTCATTCAGATCCCCGTTTAGGTGTTCCCACCTCCATAGACAACCTAAGAAATGATATAAAGGAAAGAAATACAATGAAGAGCAAAAGAGCACTATAAAATAGTAAAGTGCTAACTCAACCAAATGATAGAGGAGAGGAGAGGGAAGTTTACCACCTCCACCAAGAGAACTCAAGGCTGCTTGGGGGAGAAAATGAGAGGAAATCAAGCCTCTGCTACAATGGCATGGTCCCAAACTTGCTCTACCGACGTGATGGAGTGTTTCTTTTCTGCTATGGAATGCAAGAATGCTCTTTGAAGCTTGGAACGAATGCAAAAGAGTGTGTTGAAGCTTGAGAATGAAGTCTAGAAGTTGAAATACATATGGAAGGGGTTAATATGAAGAAGTAATGAAGAGAAACGACCATATTTAGGTTGGTCAGCCGAAGGGGGCATTACAACTTCACCTCCAATGTGAAGAGTAACGCCTTTGCAGGTTCAGCTGCAAGAATCTTCTAGGGACGTAAGTGCGCTGCACGGATGTCTGCACACTGCGCAAGCATCTCCGACAGAATCACCTCCACTGATGTTCAAAATAGGCACCAAGTGGGATGCAAGCAGCAAGCTTAGGTGGAATTAAGCCTTGAAACTCAGTTTTCTAAGGTGGATAAAGCCGAAAAGGGGATTTCCACATGGGGTGCAAATTCACTCTTATACAAGCATAATTTAGTATTTCAGATTGGGATATCAAGTTGAGGAGGAAGAGCAGAGATAGGAGAGTAGATTCAGATCTTGATCTTCCAAAAAAGTTAAGCAGGATTGATACACCACTTCTAACATATGAGTCCCTGTATAATAATTTTTCTAGATTTCAAGAGTTCTAGACTTGTCACTATTAGAGTTATCTTCCCACATAGAAACCCTAATCTGGGACTAAATCACCCAGCCTTGTGTATGATACCTAGTGTGCATTAAAATGAGCATTTTCAACATTCCAGACCTTATTATGAGCTTCTCCAAGTTTCCAAGTGTGCCTCTCTAATTTCTTAGTTTACTATTCTGATTCGCATTCAATTTTTAGGTCATTTGTTTGAGTTTTAAATAGCAATAGGTTTTGTCATTAGATAATTCATGTTACTAGTCTTTCCAAGCCCTAGCTTGGTGGTGAACCCCCTTTTAGTCTCTAAACATACCCTAGGATAACCTTTATCATATCTCTTTCACTTACTCCATCAATTGATTGAGATCTCTATGGTTTCCTTGAGTGAAACTAAGTAAAATAGGGGGTCCTAAACCCTAGTGTTCCATCTCCCAAAGGATAAATCCCCCTAATTTTTTTTTTCATTTTTGTGAACCTACATTTAGAACACCTTACTTCTAATTTGGAGTGCATCATAGTCCTAGATCTAGCTTCCATTAACTTTGCATTAGTTAATTGGCATCTAGTGTTTCCAAATATTGCATTAATGAAAGTGCATACAGGTTGCATTTTTTCCTCTTGCATCATTGAATTTCATCTGAAATATGCATTTGCACTTAGTCTAGACATCATCCAAACCAAAAAACATAACAATCACTCACAATTTTTTTATTTTTGTGCAAAAATCCTAATCTAGGACTCATACACCCCTCTGGGTGATTTAGTCCCTATACAAGTGGTTTTTCCTAATTTCTAGGTATTTTGTGGTGATTGTTATTCACTGTTTGAAACCATGAAAAACCTTGATTGGGACTCATATGCCCCTATCCCATTTTAGAGTTTAAACTGCATTTTCCAGCATTAAATTGTTTTTTTGTATGTTTTTGTTTCTTGCTATTAGTTATCTATTTCAACTTGTAGAATTTGTGTTTCATTCATTTCATTGCACCTAACTTAATTTCATTTGAATCAGAATTAGAGCATAACATTTATCTTGTTTCCATTGCATCTTGCATTTCATTAATTGTCCCTTGCATGAGATTTACAACTTGGTGTCCTATTGCTAATACTATAGTCATCTATGAAGTTTGAGATTCATGTCATCCTATGATAGCACAATCATCGTGGATCTTGCATTATATAAATCTTTCACTACTAGTATTGACACTAGTTCACTAGATATGGACCATACCCTTAACAACTCTTTGCCTTCAAGTAGTGTTGCAAGAATTGATACAATGGTTACTAGTATTCTGCAAGAAAACATAATCCAAATCCATGAAGACCTAGCAAACCTACAAAATCAAATAAGTATTGAAAATATTTCAACCACCACTATCCCTACCATAGATAACATACATCACATGATTGAAAGTGAAGAGAGAGTTGACCTTGTGCGTAATATAGTTTAGATCTTTTGAAAACATCTTACCTCAACCATTAGTTATGCTTTACCTTTGCACAATGTGTACCAAGCCAAGGTGGAATTCAAATTCCTCCTCCCACAACCATTTCCTCTATTCCTACCTATACCAATCCTCAAGTTACAACAAGAATACAACCTACTAGTAATGTTATTCCTTCCTTGGGTATTTCTGCTAGAATTCTTAGTACCTTTGTGGCATCACACATCATATCTCCTACCACTTCACCTCCCATAAGAACTTCATTCACTGCTCCCTTGAACACATATACACCTCCACAATATTCACCTCCATCTCAAAATACAACCAATGACACCCTCATAAATCAACTTTTGCAAACTATTTCATCCATTCAAAAGAAAGTTTCCACCATAAACCAAAATAAAAATGGCTAACCTACATACTATGTCAAAAGCAATCCTTTATACTTGGAGATATTGAGAACATTGATACCACAAGGTCTAGAGATTCCTAGATTTGAGAAATATTGGGGGAAAGGGGATCCTTCTAACTATTTTTCCGCTTATAATACCTTATGTAGTGATTTTTTCCTTGAGGATAAGCTCTTGGCTATAATTTTCCCTAGATCCTTGAAGGATACCACCTTATAATGGTTTTCCTCATTATCGAATAACTCAATTCATTCAATCAATGAACTTGTTGAGGCCTTTATAAACCATTTCCAAGTGCACATGACTCCTAAGATGACCTTAGCTAATTTGATGAGATGTAAGAAAAAGGATAATGAAAAGGTTACTGACATCATTTCATGCTACCAATTGCTTTATTCCCAAATCGACGTAAAGATTCCCGATCATCACCTTTAATGGATGTTCATTGAGAACTTGTAAACTAAGATAAAAGACAAGATTACCATGATAAATTTTCCTTCCTTTGTACACTTTTGTACTTCCCTTTGTGATTATCAAAACTCGATTAGTAGTTGTGACACAAAATCCACATCTAGTCGACTTGAAAAGTCAAAGTCCACAAACCAAAACAATTATCAACCTTTTAAGAAACAGAATAAAGGCTTCCTTCAACTTAATCCCCCTTAACAAACAACTCAACATGTTGATACCCAATTGGCTACTATAAGGAAGACAACTCCTTTCGCATTTGGGGATCTGGCTAGGCAATTTACTCCCTTTCCCAATACCCTCCATATCACAATGTCACAACTTTTAGAATAGAAAATGATAACTTTTCCTCCCATTAAAACCCCCAATCCTAATAAAGATCTACCTCTGAATTTTAGATTGAATGCTTACTGCCATTATCACTGACAAAACAGACACGAAACACAATATTTTAAGCATCTTGAACATCTTGTGCAAAACCTCATTGACTCGGGTCGAATTTCAATTTGAAGTGTTAATGATCAAGGAAATAATTTTGTTGCACCTCCTAACCAAAACCCACAAATCTTTACCAACCCTATGTTGAATCATAACATTTCATTTCTCAAAGCTATTGAAAATAAGAAGAATGATGTGATGAATGTTGACACGGATGATGACAATATAGATACTGATAAACAAGATCCTATGGATACTATTTTTTTAAAATCATATCGATGGTTTGGTTGCATTGGTCGAAACACAACATCATAAGGCTGAACTAAAAATCCTCTTAACATTTATTTGTCATCTAAAGATATTATTAGAAATGCACCTAATGGTCCTCTTTACATAGTTAATCAAATCAATGAAAAGCCCACTAATAGGATATTAATTGCTCCTGTCTGTGGAGAGAATGTGATCAACGAAGACTTCTTACTTGTGCATGAACTCTATCAAGAAACATATAATAAACCGAAAGCATGGATAAATACACATAATGGTTTTTCTTTCCCTACAATGGGATCAATCACCCTTCCTTTACAAGTAGGATAAAAAGTTATATGTCTCATTCTCCATCATCTCGATGTCAGACTAATTTCATGTGAAGCTTGGTTACCAATGGCTACTCTCCATGGAAGTCATCCTATTGATTGTGTATAAATGCTTAAATTTTCCCTTTGACAATGAAATATTTACAATGCACTATAGTGGCTTTAATCCTTTCTCTTCCCATGGGAACTTTTCATTATATTTCTTTTGGCCTAAGCCTATGGAACCTATTAAACCCTGTGTGGTCTTCTTTTTCAAATCCTTTCAAAATTTTAAGGCAAAGTGCATAACGAAACTATCCCTTACAAATATTCCTCAACCTGTGATTGATCCTAGCATCCTTGATGAAACCATGATTGAACCTAAAGATATTCCAAATGACCAAGACCAACCTAAAAAAGATCCTTTTCCTATTTCCTACAAAAGATCAACAAATAAGGAAAACAATCTTGTCACACCACCTAAGATAAAACAAGTTTACAAATCTAAAGAGAAAGTGGTTGAACAACCTCACATTGTTCCTTTTGTTCCTCCCCTTATGGAAAAAAAGAAACCTATGGTTGATAGACCCACTCCTACACAAACAAAAATTGAAAATTGAACTATGTAATCATGGAAATTATATTTCCTTCTTGGAGATAGAGAAATTTCTCATTTAATCTGGACCTATTTTAGTAACCTTGCATTAAATACCCTTTGATTCATCATTAATAGGCCCCAAAGACCCTTTATTTTGGATCTCGAGTCCTATTTCAACCAAAATCTTGACAAAATCCACAAAATCATTAAAAATTCTAACAACTCACCCCAAAAATCTAAGGTGGGACTCATACACCACTTCTACCATATGAGTCCCCCTAGGTGGGACCCATATGCTAGGACTGGTGGATGAGTCCCATTTGGGCCCTTTTTAGGGTTTGAGTGGTAAATTGAAGTTTTTAATTAAAATTTTTGGTTGATGTCGACTTTTGAGATCTAAATAATGGTAAATTAGGTGTAATGCCTATATAAACAAGATTCTAAAGTCAATTTTCATCTAAGTAATAATTCTAAGAGAGAAATTTCAAGATCCAATCATTCAAGATAATTCAAGAATTCTTCACAAGAGCATTCAAAAACAAGCAATCAACAAATTTGAAGCCTTGGAGTAGCATTATTGTGTTTTTGTAGGTCTTCAAGATCACTTTCATTGAAGATCAAGAATTTTCAAGGTTTGATTATGGTTGCCTATGGTGAATCATAATGGATTATAGGTTGGGGAGATGCAACCAACCATCAAGCCAAGCCTAATGACTTGTTCCCTAAGTAATTCCATCCTCCATTATCATTCTACATTTAGCCTAAGGAAGGTGCATACATTATTAGGGCTCATTTTGGGTGATTAGAGATCTCTCAAAGTGAGTCATTCATCTTCATGTTTCATTAACACATCTCATTCTAGCACAATAGAATAGGGTTGCATTGCATTTCAAATTTCCTAATATTAGACACACTTAAGGTTAGGGTTTATGTTCACATTTGCATTCAAGTTTTATTGTTTCTATCAAGGTTTAATTACCAAACTAGGGGTTTGACCGATGCAAACCCCCCATAAGCAAATTTTTGCTCTATATTCTTTTTTCTAGGTCTTTTTACACGTTTAGATTTAGAAATCAGCTTGGAAGGGAAGAGAAGAGATTGGAGCATAGATCTGAACATTGAATTTTCAAAAAAGATAAATGGGACTAATATGCCAAAAGTTGTGTATGAGTACCACTACAAGAAAATTTCTAGATTTTTGTAGATCCTGAATCTACACTCTCAGAAACCTCTTCTAGACTAGAAACCCTAGTTTGGGACTGAAATGCCTAGACTAGCATATGAGCCCTAGTGTTCCCTAATTCTGGTATTTTCAATGTTTCAGAACCCATTCCAGGCTTCTACAGATTCCTAGGTGCACACTTCTAATTTCTCACCTTTTTGCTTTGATTTACATGCTTGTCTAGGTTATTTAGTGAGATTTTGCATCACATTAGGTTTTGGAACTAAGCCTTACATTTTATTGATCTCTCCAATCCCTAGCTTGCTGGTGAAACCCTCTTTAGTCTATAATCAGATCATAGGACAACCTTATTGCAAGATCTCTTTCTCCTTTGCATACCTTAGATTGAGATCTCTAGGGTTTTCCTTGAATGAATGTTGGGAAATACATTGTTATATGTCCTAAACCATAAAGAAACCATTTTCCTTCATTTCATTTTGGTGAACCTACATTTAGAAAACATCATTTTTGATTTGGAGTGCATCATAGTCCTCTATCTTCCTTGCATTAACTTTTCATTAGGGTTTGCACTAGTTAATTTGCATCTAGGATTTCTAAATATTACATTAGTGAAAGCACATATAGGTTGCATTTTTGTATTTTTCATCATTGAATATCATCTAAAATCTACATTTTCATTTATTGTATAGATCATCCAAATGAAAAATCATAAAAATCACTTAAAATTTTGTGAAATTTATGAAAAAAACCCTCACTGGGACTCATACGCCCCTCTAAGTGATTTAGTCACAATGTAGATTTTAAATTGCATTTTCCAGAATTAAAAACTCTATTTCTGAGCTTCTCTTTGGTATTCATAGCTATCTGTTTCAATTAGCAAATTTTTTGTTACATTCATTTGAGTAGATTTAGATTAATTTAGATTCATTACAATTGTGGATAGAATTAGCTTACTATACTTTTTATTTTCAGCATTAGTTCATAGTTCAATTATATTAGATTACATTTTTCATTCATTAGAAAACAAAACCGAAAACACCTATAAATTGATGAACCACTTGGAGAAAGCATAGTTATTTGACTATGCCAAATCTCTTTTTCCAAGTTTACCTAACCCTCAAGCCTTTTAGTAGTGATTACTTTGACATGTTAGATGAAGCCCTTGAGGATTTCATCTCACAAAGTTCATCCACTAAGTCTTGTTATGAAAAACCAAAACCAAGAGATTTTAATGCGATTTAACCTCAACTTTTTCTTTACCTGCCCTCACACAAATCTCAAACTCAAAAGAAATCAATTTTCACACTTGAACCACCTAAGAACAATGTTTTGCAGAAATCAAATCATAATACCATTTCTCATACATATAACACTAGAGATAATCCACAACCAAGATAAACAACCTCAACATCCTTACCTTTTTCTAAATCCATCTTGTCTAGTGCCCCTCATTTTCCTTTGAATAGTGGAAAGGAGTATGATCTTGTTGAACAAATTAAGAACACTCCCTCAAAAATATCCCTATGGGACTTAATTAAAAACTCACCTAATTACCACACTATGCTTCAAATAGCCTTACAACAAGTTCTGATCCCCTCTAATACAAACGCAAGTGATGTGGAAGCTATAATTCAAGGAATGAATGTGGTTAACATTGACATTACTTTTCACAAACATGAGTTACCTCCCTTGGAGATGAAAAAGAAACATGATTCCTTCATGATAATAGCCAAATTCAATAGAATGAGAATAAAAATAACCCTTGTTGATAATGGCTCCATCCTTCGTGTGCGTAGTGTGAATCTTCTAGATAGACTTGGCATGGATAAACCAAAAGTTCAACCTGATTCCTTATCAATTCAAGGATTTTACAATGTAGGAAAGCAACCACATGGTGTTATTACTTTACCTATGATGGTTGGAAAGGCTACCTTACAAACTCCTATTCATGTTATGCCTCATGATCTTTCATATAATCCTCTTTTCGGAAGAACTTGAATTCATGAGATGCATGCGATACCTTTGACTCTTCATTATATCATGAAATATGTCTATAAAAATAAAGTATACCAAGTTGAAATAGACCCCAAGCCTGAAATATGCTTACAAGTTGAAAAAAGAATGACAAGTCCTCTAAACACATTAGCTGAAACATCAAACATAGAACCTATGAAAGAAGAAAAACAAGAGATGGAGACAATGTCAAAATTATTGGACGATGATTAGGGTTCATTAGAGTTCACACCTTCATTTATGCGAGAATACATAATCACAAGTAAAGAAGATGAAAAAAAACAACCAATGGTAATTGTGTCGTAGAAAAAAGGACCCTTCGCTTGAAATGGGGTTAATTCATGATAATTGGACTTAATGAGGTCTTAATCTAGAGTTGTGAGGCATTTTATGCATCCACACTAGGTCTTGGACCCTTACAAATTGAATAACATGCTTTTAACAATATCTTGCAAAGGTATTGTAAAGTGTTGTAAAAGACTTTCACACTTTTCTAGACTTAATAAACCCATTTTCTCCTAATTCAACATTACAAAATGTTTTCAATAACATTATTACATTAATCTACAAGGTTTTTGAATTAAAATTCATGGTAAACTAGTGTTGTAATGTGTCTTACACATTCACATTGGTTCTTGTACTTTCCTAGGCTGTGTGAACCTCACTTTAGTATTGTAAACTACATTTAATTACACTTTCACATTGATTTTTGTGTCCCAAGCCCTATTTGACATTTACATCATCACTAATAGTCCCCTATTAACCCATATTATGCATCTTGAGGTTCAAATTGATCAAATCCCTGACAAAGTTGCAATTTAAACCTTATTTCCTTATCCCTCAGCCTCTTAGCTATCAAATTGGCCCATGTGGGACCCATTTTCCATGCATGGAAAATCATTCCAATCCAAGTGGGACCCATTCACCATGTGTGGCGAATGAGTCCTATTTGGCCCCCATTTTGACCTTTAAGTAGGAAAAAGTGAAATTTAAAGTTTATTTTCACATTTTGGCTTGTGATGAGGTATTATCAGGTACTAAGGGACAATTGTCTAGAAATAAGTGTTTTTATCCTCATTTTACACCTAACAACTCATTTTTACATCTCTCATGATTAATTCATCATCTATCTTCTCATCCAAGTCAAGCAACTTAGGGTTTTTTCATTGCAAGTCATTGAGAAAGCTTCTAAGGACATTCAAGGGCTAAATCTTCCTCCATTGTTGCAGAATTTCAAGATCAATCATCATGGCAAGGTAATCTACTCCATTTTTAAATGTTTCATTCCCTTATTTCATCATTTTGGTTTAATTACCTAAATAGGGTTTGACTTAGGCAAACTCCCATGCCCTAACATTCAACAAATCTCTCTTTTGTCTTCTTTGTATGTAGATTTAGGACTCTTGGATACTTATAAATCATTAAATATCAAGTTGAAAAGTCATTCAAGTAATCTCTTCATCATTCAAGTAAAAATATCAACAAAAAGGCATTTTCAGACCTGAATCCGACAGTTTCGTAAGCGGACAACTGTAGGGCATCAAAGTGCAGATCAGAAGCTTCAGAATCCACTTTTGAAAATCCAAAAATTAAAAAGTGAACTCATTCACCATGGGTGGTGAATAAGTCCCACCCTAAGGTCAATTTTCGGATTTTTTACATTTTGAGTACCCTTTTGTCAAAAATGGGCTCTGGTATAGTTTGGCAGAACTAGGACTGATTTGCCTAGAATGGCAAATGAGTCCCACTAGGCCTAAATTTCATCATCAAAATCATTTCAAAATTAATTTCTAGTCTCCATCCACATTCTAGGTGCACACTTTTAGTTTGGTTCATTTATGTTAAGTTTTGCATTCATTCCTAGTTCATTGTTGCATTACACAATGTGTTTTCAAACAAGTTGTTTTCTTTTAGTTTCTATTCATTAGTCAACCAATATCATTCATTTCATGCATTCAAGAATTGTATCTAGGAATATTCCATCCTTATTCTATCCATATTGCATTGATTTTGAATGTAACATAAGCATTTTTGGCCCATCTTTCTCCTTATGGGTGAAAAACCCTAGGAGAGCTAGAAAGCAAGTGAGTGCCAAAAATCTATGTTTCATTTTGGTGAACCTTCTATTTGAATTCCCTCTTTTCTGATTTTGGATTCCATTCATTATTCTAGAGTTCCTTGCATTGCATGTTAGCTTGCATTCTAGGATTTCATTTTTACATTTTTAAAAGTGCATAATAGGTTGCATTTTTCATCATTAAACAATTTTGCATTCTGTATTTTTCATTTAGAACTTCATCATAGCACTCCGAAACCATCAAAATCAGTCAAAATTTTCTGAAAATTTTGAAAAAAATCCATACTAGGACTCATTCGCCACCTTGGGCGAATCAATCCTTGTTGGCCCTTGAAACAACATTTTACAGAACTCATAAATATGTTTTTAGGCTTCTGTTTGGTGCCAACCTATATATATTAGTTCCATTTCTATAGCATGCATTTCACTATATCTCACTTAAAATAGCGCATTACATGCATTGTTTCATTTACATTCTTCATGTCATTTTTCAATTGGTGCATAGTGTAATCAAAACATTCCCTTGTTTCATATGTGAATATTGCATTTCATTACATTGCACTTCATTTAATTTTTTCATAACATGTTCTTTAAATGTGCCTTTGATTTGATTAAACATGGATTTTATAAGAATAACACTCCCTCTTATGATTTTTATTTTGATTACAACTATGATGAACATTGCATAGACCAAAACATTACATTACCGATTGGTGTGAATGGAGGTGTAGACAATCATAACACACATACTTGTTCTTCTCCCAATACCTCTCCTATTAGTGATGAAGGTATCTTGGTGAAATAAGTTACAAGTCTTGAGGGTCTTGATTGTCCCTTTCCTTATTCCCCTTTGGATGGTGTTAGCAAACAAGAACATACAAGAATAGACACCCTTGATCCTCCCTTCCCTAATGCTCCTCCCATTTGGGAAGATCTATTTGAAACTCAAAATGGTCCTTCTCTTGATGCCTCTCCTGCTTGTGATGAAGCTACTTTACAAATTTCAACCTTAGATGAACACCTTACAAGCTCTCCTATTATGGTAAACAACATGGAACAAGAGAATGAGACTTTAGAAAAAATAAACAATCCAATAGAATCTTCCCCTGATCCCTCCACTATCACTTATCAAATACATTCAACCATTAATAACCCCCTTAGTGGAGATGAAGTTATTTTGGATGAACCAAACCTTAATTTTCATGAACATGTGGTTTTTTTTTCTCCTATGAACTCTCCTTCTAGGGAGGATATTGTGACCCAAGACAAAGATAATATCCTCTTCAAAGACAATGAAAAATATCACTTATTAAGGGATGTTAAAAATATTCAACCTCACCACATCCTTTACCCACCTTCGCATCTACTTCATCCTTCCAATAAACCTAAACTCATCCTTTACCCACCATCCCATTCCCTTCATCACTCTAATCGACCCTGACACACCCTCTATCACCCTAATGCTAATGTATCGCAACAATCTAGTAATGATACTATTGCTCATACATATAACACTCGAAATAATCCACAACCACCACACCCAACCCCACCCTATTTACCTTTACCCAATCTTCCTAGAGCTCTTCATTACCTCCCTCACATAAAGGAGTATGACCTTATTGAACAATTAAAGAATACTCCTACCAAGATTTCCCTTTCAGATTTACTTTAGACCTCACCAACTTATCACAATATTCTTCAATCTTCCTTAAACAAAAGCACAATTCCTTCTGGTACAACTCTGAATGATGTAGCAACTCTCATCCATAAAAAAAATCTTGACATTACCTTCCATCAACATGAGCTCCCTCCTTTGGAGTTGCGTAAACAACATGATGCCTTTATGATCATTACTCAATTCCATCACACAAGTATCAAACACACTCTCATACATAATGGTTCTACCCTTAATGTGTGTAGTGTGAGTCTCCTTGATCAATTAAAAGTTGATAGGTCACAAATAATACCTAATTTTGTCTCTATTTGAGGATTTGATAATACAACAGAGAAACCACTTGGTGTAATCACTTTACCTATTATGGTTGGGGTGGTTTCTTTGTGAACTCCTATTCATGTAATGCCTTATGATCTTTTGTACAATCTTCTTTTAGGTAGACCATGGATTCATCAGATGAATGCAGTACCTTCAACCCTTCATCGTATAATGAATTATGTCTATAAGAATAAAATTTATCAAATTGAAGTAGATCACGATCCTAAAAGTTTCTTGCACCTTGAAAAAGGAACAACAAGTCCTCTGAAAACATTAATTCCAACATCCAACATAGAAATTGACCGCAACAATGAGGAATTTCCATCTAAATTATTTGGTGACGATTGGGGATCCTTAGAATTCACACTTTCATTTATGGGAAAATACATATTCACACAAAAGAAAGATGAGACACAAGAGAAACCAACCATCATGTCAACACAAAATTTGTACAACCTTTCGAAAGCATCTGCCTCAACTACTTTAAACGATAACACACAATACGGGTATGTGCAAGATCATCATGGAAAAAAGAGGCCCTTAAGTGGCAAAAAATTCAGAAAAATCAGAGTTAGAAAACTTGACGTAAAAATTTAAATAAGTTATCTATATTATTTCAAAAATATGTAAGAATAGAATCTATAGAAAATTGAATGTAGTTTCTAAACTACTAGGTTTGTTTAAAAAAAAAATCTATTTGGTGAAATTTTGAAATTTCAATGCGTGGTACTTAAATTTTAGAGAAAAAATAAGAAGTAGGTGTTTGTCGACCACCCTAACCACAATAAAATGATAATATTTTTTATAATATTTTAGTTAAAAGTAGAGGACACATGCCCAATGTGATGCATATTTTTTTGTAATTTGTTTCCAAGTAAATAATTAATTATGAATTTTTTATTACAATTTTTTTAAAAATATAAAACTTGTATGTCGACCACCTTAACTTGGTCAAAACTTCATGAAATTCAAATTTTATTTTTTTAACCTATAGTATGTGAAGCATAGAATGTGATGCATGTTTTGGATTCAAAAAATGTGATATCATTTGAAAGTTATAGATATTTTTCAATCAACCTATCAATCAGGACTTTAGTCGTAATTTGAATGGAAAATGAATAATAATTACTTATTAAATTCAAAGTAAAGAATAATTTATATCGGTAGAAAGATGAGAATATCCTTTAAAAACCCTTTTCATTTCATCAATTTTTGTTAAAAAAATAGTCGTCAGCCACATACCCATCATACTTCCACTTTTTGGCCCATCATGATCCTGCACAACACAACAAATTTTGATGAGCACAATAATGAACAACCACTCAATCTAAAAGACATGAAAAAGCTTTATGGAAAAGGTTATGAATTTATGAAATAGCTTGGATATAATGGAAAAGGATGTGGTGCTTGAGAACAAGGTATCCACAACCCTATAGAGCCTAACCCACAACAAAAAACTCATGGTCTTGGTTATTGTCATTTGATCGAGATCAACAAGCCTTCACTCAACATCAACAATCTCACACAACACACTCCTAACTCATCCTTCACAACTGGTGGTCTTGAACATCATCCTTCATCCAATATACAACACATAACTACACCTTTGCTTAATGCCAATGTCATCTCACAAAATGTTCATAATTTGAATTCGTTAGATTTTATACCTCCGTACAACAGAAAGAATAAAATCTTGCAATCTAGTGACACTTGTGTAATTATGACATCCACTACTAAGAAAGATGTACCTTACACACAAAAGACCACCTTTTCCCATTGATCAAGAGGGTATCTTGTCGAGACTCCTCCAAGATCACTTGATCACCCTCCCTCCAAGAACTCAAAACAAATGTTCTGACAAGACTTCATTTTGTGCCTATTATAGAGTTCATGGTCACTCCACTAATGAATGTCATGCTTTGAGTCATAAAATACAAAAATTTATGGACTTTGGTATGCTTCCCTATGTCAGGGTATCTAATTCCTCTAACTGCTATTGACTTTCACTCTAGCCAAGATCGCATTAAAAATTATGGCTCATCCTTATCCTGCATTAAGTGGGGGCAAGGGGTTAAGTATCCTTGTCCTTGTATGTAATTTGTCATTGCCTTCTTTTGCTAGTCGTTAACCTTTTCTAAATACATAGGATCAAGCTTGGGATGTGGATGGCATGCCTTTAGTTGGCTCGCATATGACATACTTCTCTCTCTCATGATGTAGCTTATTAGAAACATATGACTTGGCATAGAACTTTCTGGGTAAGCTCTCATGTCTCTCTTCTTCTACTTTAAAGAAATTGCTCTTAGTAAGGGTGCTTGCAACTGCTTTAAAGTGGGGGCATACATCACCACTCAAATTTCATTATGTGATTTATTTCTTCTTGCAATATGTCATTTTCTTGGTGGAGTCATTGGGTTTTATTCCCTCCAAAAGCATGATACTTCTTTTACATTTATCCTCTCTTAGAGACATTGAGCATAATGTTCCCTAAGATGAGACCTTGCATGAATTAAACAAAATATCTTTGAACAATCCTTACATTTTTCTACATTAACAATGTCTATGAGTGTCTTGCATATGAAGTTTTTCTTACATCATAGAGCTCAAACCATCATTTTTCTTTGTGGCACCTTGTTAAAGTTATCAGTAGGTATAACTTTGATATGGTTGAGCGGGATGCCCACCTAGTGGCATGACTTTTCCCCATAGCCACTTTTATGTTTGTGAGTGCATACCAACTAGTGTCTGTATCTTACCTTTTGGGGTTTCTCACCCCATGGACAACTAGTTTTGTGGCCCCAGAGTGAGTATACCTTTGGACTTTCTCACTTAGCAGACAACCAAGAAATTCCATTGGCCCATAGTGAGTACATCTTTTCTACCTCATCTTTCATTCTCTTCATTCTTGTCATTGCATGATTTTGTATCTTGGGGGCTTTACTTAGGATCATGGATCCTATGGGCTTGGCCACCTTCTTTGATCTCTGTCATTCTTTGTCATATGCATCAGGGTATGTGCAGGATCATCATGGAAAAAATAGGCCCTTAAGTGGCAAAAAATTCAGAAAAATCAAAGTTAGGAAACTTGACGTAAAAATTTGAATAAGCTATCTATATTATTTCAAAAATATGTAAGAATAGAATCTATAGAAAATTTAATTTAGTTTCTAAACTAATAGGTTTTTTTCTTTAATAAAATCTATTTGGTGAAAATTTGAAATTTCAATGTAGTAGTACTTAAATTTCAGGGAGAAAATAAGAAGTAGGTGTCTATTTGACCACCCTAGCCACAATAAAATGATAATTTTTTTTATAGGATTTTAGATATAAGTAGAGGACTCATGTCCTGATGTGATGCATATTTTTTTTTCCAAATAAATAATTAATTATGGATTTCTTTTTACAAATTTTTAAAATATAAAAAATTGTGTGTCTAACCAGCTTAACTTGGTCAAAACTTCATGAAATTCAATTCTTTATTTTTAATCCTATAGTATGTGAAGCATAGAAAGTGACGCATGTTTCAGATTCAAAAAAATTGATACCGTTTGAAATCTATACATGTTTTTCTATCAACCTATTAATCAAGACTTTAGTCGTAATTCAAATAGAAAATGAATAATAAGTATTTATTAAATTCAAAGTAAAGCATGATTTATATTGGTGTAAATTTGATAATCTCCTTTATAAACCCTTTTTGTTTCATCAATTTTGGGTAAAAAAGAAGTTGTCAACCACATACCCTACACATACCAATCATATCACCACTATTTGGCCCATCATGATCCTGCACATTCCCATCTATGCAAGAGGATCTCTCTCGAATGTCTAATTTAGTGTGAGTTTGAAGTAGGTTCATCCTCTCACTAAAGTGGGGGCTAAATGTGTCGTAGGAAAAAGGACTTGACATGGGATTAATTCATGATAATTAGACTTAATGAGGTCTTAATCTAGTGTTGTGAGGCATTTTATGCATCCACACTAGGTCTTGGACCCTTACAAATTTAATATGCTTTTAACGATATCTTGCAAAGGTATTGTAAAGTGTCGTTAAAAACTTTCACGCTTTTCTAGACTTAATAAACCCATTTTCTCCTAATTCAACATTACAAAATGTGTTCAATATCATTATTACATCAATCTAGAAGTTTTTTGAATTAAACTTAATGTTAAACTACTGTTGTAATGTGTCTTGCACATTCACATTGGTTCTTGTGCATTCCTAGGTTGTGTGGACCTCTTTTTAGTGTTGTAAAGTGTATTTAATTACACTTTCACATTGATTTCTATGTTCCAAGCCCTATTTGACATTTACATCATCACTAATAGTCCCCTATTAACCCATATTGTGCATCTTGAGGTTCAAATTGATCAAATACTCAACAAAATTGCAATTTAAACCTTATTTCCTTATTCCTCAGCCTCTTAGCTATCAAATTGGCCCATGTGGGACCCATTTTCCATGCATGGTGAATTGGTCCCATCTTGGTGGGACCCATTCACCATGTGTGAAAAATGAGTCTTATCTGGTCCCCATTTTGACCTTTGAGTGGGAAAAAGTGAAATTTAAAGTTTATTTTCACTACATGTCAGCCTATGATGAGGTATTATCAGGTACTAAGGCACAATTGTCTATAAATAAGTGTTTTTATCATCATTTTACATATAACAACTCATTTTTACATCTCTTATCATTAATTCATCATCTATCTTCTCATCCAATTCAAGCAACTTAGGGTTTTGTCATTGCAAGTCATTGAGAAAGCTTCTAAGGACATTCAAAGGCCGAATCTTCCTCCATTGTTGAAAACTTCCAAGATAAATCATAATGGAAAGGTAATCTACTCCATTGTTACATGTTTCATTCACTTATTTCATCATTTTGGTTTAAGTACCTAAATGGGGTTTTACTTAGGCAAACCCCCATACCCTAACATTCAACAAATCTCTCTTTTGTCTTGTTTGTATGTAGATTTAGGACTCTTGGATACTTAGAAATCAATGAAGATCAATTTGAAAAGTAATTCAAGTCATCTCTCCATCATTCAAGTCAAAATAAAATAAAATAAAATAACATTTTTCAAACCCGAATTCGACAGTTTCGGAAGCGGACACCTATAGGGCATCAAAGTGCAGATCAAAAGCTTCAAAATCCACTTTTGAAAATCCAAAAATTCAAAAGTAGACTCATTCACCATGGGTGGAAAATGAGTCCCACCCCAAGTTCATTTTTTGGATTTTAAAATTTTTGAGTGCCCTTTTGTCAAAAATGAGCTCTGGTACAATTTGGCAGAACTAGGACTGATTCACCCAGAATGGCAAATGAGTCCCACCAAGCCTGAATTTCAGCATCAGGAGCATTTCAAAAGTAATTTCTAGTCTCCATCCACATTCCAGGTGCACACTTTCAGTTTGGTTCATTTTTGTTAATTTTTGCATTCATTCCTAGTTCATTGTTGCATTACACAATGTGTTTTCAAACAAGTTGTTTTCCTTTAGTTTCTATTCATTAGTCAATAAATATCATTTTTTTCATGCATTCAAGCATTGTATCTAGGCATATTCCATACTTATTCTATCCATATTGCATTGATTTTGAATGTAACATAAGCATTTTTGGCCCATCTTTCTCCTTCTAGATGAAAAACCCTAGGAGAGGTAGAAAGCAAGTGGGTGCCAAAAATATATGTTTTAGTAATGTCAACACTAAATTTGGAAGAAAAATCACAAGCATCTAGCTCATCTACTCTAGAAGAAGACACAAGCTATACAATAAACTTTGGTGAGATAGATTATCAACAACCACCAAACTTGAAAGAAATGGAAAGACTTTACAGAAAAGGCTATGAGTTCATAAAACAACTTGGTTATAGTGGAAAAGGATGTAGAATGAAAGAACAAGGAATTCATGTTCCTACAAAACCTAATACACAAGAAACAAAAAGTGGATTGGGATATTACCCTTCTAAGATCACACAAGCAACACAAAGACCCCCACTAAACATCAACACCATCATGTGTAATCCTAAAGCAACTCTCACCTTGAAGCATTCAGAATTGATTGATACATCTTGTGAAGCATCATTGGATTTTTTCAAAGATGATGAATCCTTGAAGGAGGGTATATGTAGGATCATCATGGAAAAAATAGGCCCTTAAGTGGCAAAAAATTTAGAAAAATCAGAGTTAGGTAACTTGACGTAAAAATTTGAATAAGTTATCTATATTATTTTAAAAATATGTAAGAATAGAATCTATATAAAATTCAATGTAGTTTCTAAACTAATATGGTTTTTATAAAAAAAGAAAATCTATTTGGTGTAAACTTGAAATTTCAATGGAGTAGTACTTAAATTTCAAGGAAAAAATAAGAAGTAGGTGTCTGTTTGACCACCCTAACCACAATAAAATGATAATTATTTTTTATAAGATTTTAGATATAAGTAGAGTACTCATGTCATGATGTGATGCATATTTTTTGTAATTTTTTTCCAAGTAAATAATTAATTATGATTTTTTTATTACAACTTTCAAAAAATATAAAAACTTGTATGTCTAACCACCTTAACTTGGTCAAAACTTCATGAAATTAATTTTTTCCTTTTTTAATGCTATAGTATGTGAAGCATAGAATGTGATGCATGTTTTGGATTCAAAAAATTTGATACCATTTGAAAGCTATAGATGTTTTTCAATTAGCCTATCAATCAAGACTTTAGTCGTAATTTGAATAGAAAATGAATTATAATTACTTATTAAATTCAAAGTAAACCATAATTTATATTGGTGGAAAGATGAGAATCTCTGTTAAAAACCCTTTTCGTTTCATCAATTTTGGGTAAAAAAATGTCATCAGCCACATAACCATCATATTGCCACTTTTTCACCCATCATGATTCTACACATACCCAGGAAATATTGGGAGTTTATGAAAAACCATTTACTCCTCCTAAAAAGAAATGGGTTACATGTGCAATGATTAGTACTAAGGAAAAATACGGAGAAGAGAAAAGTAATGAGAGTGACAAGAAAAATGGAGAATACAACCCTGAATTCCCAAAACAAAATTCACTTCCTTTAGAAGATACCATGGACATACCGATGGATATTAACAATGAAGAAAAATTGATTAAGATAGGAAAGTGCCTTGATGATGAATAACAAGAGGACCATACAGCTTTACTTCATGATTTTTCTGAACTTTTTGCTTGGACTTATTCAGATAAGTCAAGAATTGACCCTAAGATTGTAACACACAACATAGTCCTCACTAAAAATGCTAAACCTGTTGGAAAAAAGATTTGAAAGATGAACCCTAAGATAGCCTTGTTAGTTAAGGCTGAGATTGAGAAGCTACTCAAAGCTAGTTTTATACATCCTATAGATTATTCTCCTTGGATCTCAAACATTGTCGTAGTCACCAAACTAGACTTGATCATATTAGGATTTGTACGAAATTTTGAGATTTAAATAAAGCATCTTTAAAAGATGACTTTCCCCTTCCTAATATTGACATGATAGTAGACTTGACTGTGGGACATGCTTAGTTGTCATTCATGGATGGATTTTTTGGATATAATCAAATCTTTATTAACTTTCAAGATCAATAAAAAAAAACATTTACAACAGCTTAAGGAACATTTTGTTGGGTCATGATACCTTTTGGATTGAAGAATGCGGGTGTGACATATCAATGAGCTATTACATTGATATTTCATGATTACATACATAAGATTTTGGTAGATTATGTTGATGATATTTTAGGAAAATCCTTAACTCAAAAATATAATGTGAATATCCTTTGAAAGATCTTTGAGTGAATGCAAAAATATAACATGAGATTGAACCTGAAAAAGTGTTTCTTTGGTGTAGATAGTGGAAATTTTCTAGGTTTTATCGTATGTCACAGAGGCATTGAGTTAGAAATGAAGAAAATCGATGTCATAGTTAACATGACACCTCCCAAAAACATTTTTTCAGCTACCCACTTTACAAGGAATAATTCAAGCTATCTAATGTTTCGTAGCATCCTTAGCAGATCAAATATTACCATTTACACATCTCCTTAAGAAAGAAGTTTAGTTTAATTGGAATGAGGATTGTAAATAGGATTTTCAGACTTTTACATATTACCTTGCTACTCCACCTATTTTACAACCCGCTATGAAAAATAAACCATTCATCCTATATACAATAGCATCTACCCAAGCTCTCGCAACATTGTTGGCTCAACAAGATTAAAATTGTAAAAAGCATCTTGTTTATTATATTAGTTGAACTTTAATTGATTATGAGACATGATACAAAATGATAGAGAAACAATGTTTGGCTCTTGTATTCGCTACTAGTATGTTGTGAAATTACTTATTGAATGTTAAAATACATGTGATAACGAAGTTTGATCCTCTAAAACATCTCTTTTCTAAGACTGATTTATTAGGACGTTTAGCTAAATGGGTTATGTTGTTGACTGAGTTTGACTTTAAGTTTGTTTCACAAAAATCAATTAAAGGACAAGCCTTGACCAACTAGTTTGCTAACGTCCTTCCCCCTAGCATTACCCAATGAAGAAGCATTTCCTAATGAGAGTGTGTTGACCATTTAGGAACTTGAAAATACATGGGAATTATATTTTGATGGATCTAAGTCTAGAACAAGCTCTAATGCAGGAGTTATAATAGTTCTGCTTCAAGGAAAACCTATTCCCTTATCATATTGGTTAAATTTCCTATGCACAAACAATACCCCAGAGTATGAAGCGTTGATTTTTTTATTACGTACCACTTTAACTCTGGGAGCCCAAGACATTAAAGTATTTGGTGATTCACAATTATTCATTAAAAAAATGAATGAAACATATTAAGAAAAGCATGAAAAAATATTGAAATATAAGGATCTCACAATGAGTTTGTTAGATAAGTTTTATTCATTTACCATTGACAACATCCTACGAAAAGATAATCGACATGCGGATGCAATGGTGAGTGACTTCTTTGATACTCCTCAAGACCCTTCAAAAGATTTCACATTTTGTGTCCATACAATTATGAAAACATCAATTGATTCTAAAGAAAATGAAGTATTAGCAGTCACCATGGAAAGCTCTAGTGAATGGTATGCATTCATATTTAATTATTTAAAAAACAATACCTTTCTTGAGCTGAAAACTAAGAATACTATATCCCACCTTTGGAAACTTTTTTCTAAGTATATAATTCATTTCGATGTGTTGTATCAGAGGTCCTTTGATGGTCTCTTGCTTAGATTCCTGTTGTGCATGTTTTGCACACACGCCCCGCTGTAGGCAGGGACCCCCTTTTTTTGCTCTCAACAGGCTGCTTGGCTCTTGTCTTGTTTTGCGTGCCCCATTTATAACCCTAAATTGGTCATATGCCATCAAATGATCAAATTCCCCTACCCAAATTCCCAAATACATATTTAGAAACATCCATCCGCGACTGCGGATCTAGGATAAAGTTTTCCGTTAAGTTTCCCCCTCTTCCCTTCCTCCTTGGCTATTTGGAAACATCTGCGACCCCCATCACTCCTGTTTCCACAATTTTGACTTTTGGGGAAACCTTTTTTGGATCCAGGATGTGTTTGAAGTGCGTAAATGAATTGCCAAGGTTTTGTTAACATTTCATTAAGTTTCGATTGTTTCAGAACTTTACCTTCGGAATTCCCTTCCTCCTTGGCTATTTGGAAACATTTGTGGACCCCCGTCACTCCATTTCCTCATTTTTGACTTTGGGAGAAACCTTTTGATCCGAGATGTGTTTGAGCGCGTAAATGAACTGCTGGTTTTGTTAATGTTCCATTAAGTTTCGATTGTTTCAGAACTTTACCTCCGGAATTCACTTCCTCCTTGCTTAGAACATTCAGTAGACCACTGTCGCTCCCGCTTCCTCATTTTTGACTTTGGGGTCACCCTTTTGATCTGGGATTTGTTTGATGTGCTTAAATAAACCGCCAAGGTTTCGTCAAAGTTTGGTTAAGTTTTGGTGGTTTCGAAGCTTCGCCCCTTTTGTTGTTTTGGAACTTCCGCGCCACCTCCTTTGGCCTCCGGAGCCCGGACTCTTCGTGGCCTTTTTCGGCTCCGCCTTCCGCGGCCATTTTGGAACTTCCGGCAGTTTCCACCTCCTTCCGGCCAAGAGCCCGACCTCCGTGGCCTTTTTCGGCTCCGCCTGGGACTGTTTTAGAACTTCCGGGGCCACCTCCTTCCGGCCTGTGAGCCCAAATTTCGCGGGTTATTTCGGGCTTCGCTTCCATGGCTATTTTGGAACTTATGCAGCACTCCTTCCACCTCCGGCCCCGCCCTCCATGGCCGCTTTCACCAGGCTATTTTGGAACTTCCGCTGCCACCTCCTTCTCCGCCTGTGAGTCGCCCTCTATGGCTATTTCGGGCCGCCTGCGGGCTATTTTGAACTTCCGGCAGCCACTTCCGCCGGAGTCTTCCATGGCTGCTGGCTCAGCCTCGTGGCTATTTTGAAACTTCCGGCAGCCTACCTCTTCCAGCCTTCGGAGCCTCGCCTCTTCGCGGGCCGCTTTCTGGGCTCCGGCCTGCGGGTTGTTTTAACTTCCGGTGGCCACCTCCCTTCCGGCCTCCGGAACCCAGCTCCTCCGTGGCAGTTTTTGGGAGTCTGTCCCTCTTTGGCCATTTGGAACATCTGGCGGCCATCTCCTTCCCGCCCTCTGGAACCCGGGCCCTCCGTGGCCGTTTCTGGGAGCCTGTCTCCTTCCCGACTATTTTGAACATCTGAGAACCTCCCTTCTTCCTGGCTATTTTTAACATCCGGGAGCCCGCCTCCTTCCCAGCTGTTTTGAACATCTGGGACCCCGCCTTCTTCTCAGCTGTTTTGGCTTTCGTCCGCTGTTTGCCTTTTGGCTTTCTTTCGCTGTCTTTCCGCCCTCTGGCGCTCGCACCCTTGAGGCACACATTAATGTTTATGGTCCAAATGAGCTCCAAATATAAATATCAAGATATTTTAATGATTCATGGATAGATCTAACTGGGAATTTGTAGGTTTGACTGACATTTTCCTTAACTCATGTATAAATGCACTTATGACACTTCATGTTTGCAAGAGTCAAGAAGTCTTCCGTAGGTCTATCGAAGAGGCCCATTGAGAGAGTTGTCCTACCTTTTTCTAGATGATGATGATTTCTAAGGAGCTTTCTACTCAAATCAGGGGCCACCAATTTATTGATGTCAATCGTCGACAGGCTCGTTTGATCAAAGGGAGAACATTACAAGCACATCAAGCAAAAGACAACTTTCAGGCAGTTTTAGCTACAGTGAAAAGGGAAATCAGCTAAATAAAATTGCTACAGTAACTGGCACTAGATGAAAAAATAAAGAAAAAACAAGGAATGTATTTTAAATTGCTAGATAATGGAGGGTAGGTGAAACCCTATTATAATTGAATCTGGTCCATTCGATGTAATTAAATCCTAGCCATTTATTTGGGCTTTGAAAAACTATAAATAGGGGTTTGCCCCTCATTTGTAAGGGTTGGAGAGCTGTTGTAAAAGGAATTTGCAGCAATAGAAGACAGCATTGCATGATTTTATGGATGTTCTCTTTGATTTTGCTCATCTTGCATGCATGGTTCACCTTCCATGTTAGTTTTGGTGTTAGTTTTTTTGAATGGAAGTGGTGATGGTGATTGTTGTTTTAGTATTTGATAGATTTCCAGCTCATGCTTTTTTTGGTTCATTGATGATGAGTCACTTTGCAAAGCTAGTCTGAGCTCATTACTTCATTGCTGCAACTTAGTTTGATTGCATGTACATGGTGTGTGTATGCAATTTCAAAATCTTTAGTGCATAGAAGATTGCGTTGGTTTTGTGCAACTGTAGGTTTCTCTTGGCCAAGCAAAACCTAGTTTAGGAAGTTTGTCTACTTTAGCAGTCGCCATCGTTACGGTTCATTCGTAGCTTAGGACTAGAATAGCTTTCTTAACCCTTCTCTTTTTGCTGTTTCTTTTAATCCTTGGTTAGAGTAGGATCCAAAGCATCACCATGAAGCTAAATCAGATGAATTTGATGAGTTTCAACTTGTTGTTTTGAGTTTACATCCACTGTTCATTCACTTCCAGCACTTTGAAACTGCATTTGCAAATCCAACTTCTCCACTTTGTAACTCATCCATAAGTCCGCCTTGTGATTCCAGCAAATCACATCAAACAACTAAGATGTTCCAAGCACTGTCAAGACCTGACATTAGAGACCTTGGGATAGTGTTTGACAATCTGATTGTGGAAGATTGTCTTTCAAGAGAGGTAGTGCAACTATGCACTGCTTGTGTTGAAAAGTGCATAAAAAACACATCAACAGAACTGGCACTAGAAGGAGGGCTGACACATTGGGAATACAAATCTGAAGGTTGGAAGTGATTCATTTTATGTCCTCCTCCTCCTAATGCCATCGACACAACTAGCGCTAGAAGGAGGGCATGACATGTTGAGGCTACAAAGCTGAAAGTTGGAAATCGAAAGGACCACTTGCAAAGAAGAAATATGATATAGGGAGATCTGTTTCAATGCTAAAAAAAAAAAAAAATTAAGGCAAAATAAGCTGAGTCAAAATGGAGCAGCATGCACAAATTGACATCACTCAGCTGCATACAAATTTGAACAAGAGACTGAAGAAGCCATTGCAGCAATTTGCGTTGGCGGATAGATGTCGGATCCATTGCACTTGCAGGCATAGTGAATTGGGGTGTCTAACATTCTTGGACAAAATTGAGAAGGTCTTGCAAGGAGAAATTCCCTTTTGGGAAATATATCAACCTTTAACCCTTGCAAACTCGGAGGAAGAATTGAAAACCATGGCAGCCAAGGAATTTAAGGAGCTGATCCAAGAACATTTGAGTAGCAAGGATGGACCAAGATTGGAGGAAATATTGATGTCAAGTTGGTGCAGATTTCACAATGCACCCCACTCTGAATTCACTTGCTCATCATGCACAAATGTCATCGCCCAAGTCAAGGATCATGTGCACAAGTTGGAGCAACCATCTCCTAGTAAAGGGGACTCATGCCATGAGGTGGGAAAGTTGTTGGAAGCTTGAAGACAATACACCACAGATGAATCAAGAAATCTGACACAAGCTAGTGCTGGGATAGCAGACATAGAGGATTAGATCCAAAAGGAAGAGGATAATTACCTTAGGACAACAAGCTACCTTGATGAACAATCAGCTAGAAACAGATCAGAAATTTGTTCCTCTGTTGAAGAAAAGCAATCCCCTGCTCTAGAAGACGGATTGTCAGTTGAAGATGAATCAAAAGAGTTTACAGTAGTGTATGCTGGGGCAACAAATGAAGATATTGAAAATTATAAAGAGGAAAAGGTTGACAGCCTTGGGACAATAGAGAATGATGGAAAAGAAATAAGCAAGATTATATTAGAGGACCTCTCCTTCATGAATGAAAATGATCAAGCATCTAAAAATGCAGATTTGGAGGAGCGGGAACAACCACTTGCCACAGTTGTCTACTATTCACCTTCCTTCTCAAATGATGATGAGGACCCACTGGTGGAAAGATATGACCAGCTCGTCTCGAGACTAGTGAGGGATTGGACTGAGTTGAAATACCAAGTGGATTTGGAGATATTGCTACTCCCAAATTGGTTCAGACTTCATGATTCATCACATTCGGAGCTCACATGTAAGCTATGCCAAGAGGCCATCAAACAAGTCAAAGAACAAGTAAGGCAGCCAAGTACCCAACCTCCTCTACTTGCTGCCCATATTGAAGGAGAAGACCAAGAGCCTGAATCGAGTGATGGCTCAGCTGAAAGTAGGGCTCAAGAGGATGTTGGGTCAGCAATAGAAGAAGGACAACAATACAATCTTAGACTTCTGAGCGATGAAGTAGATCAAGCAAGAATGTTGTCCACCAATCATAAAGAATTTCCTCTTGAAGAGCATTTGCACACCATGAACGATAGGCTTTATGCTGAGTCTTTGGAGGGAAATTGTGCAGTAGACTTTGGTCCCCTTAACGAAGTGCCATCAATTGATGACTTCTTTCCATTAGGAGCTGCACTATGGAGGTGTGCTCATGTCGAGGAAGAGCACATCCCAGAAGACGACAGTGATGAATACATACTCCTTGAGCCCCCGAATAGTGATGCACTAGAGTTTCCAGATTGGGAGAGGAGCTCCTTCTCCATTTATAGCGATAGTGAGCAAGAGGAAATGAGTGAACGTCATGATGAGATACATGAACATCAAAAAAAAAGACAAAGGCGGAGGTGCTAAGATAGTTGCTAACAGAGATGATGTACTTCACCGACTACAAGATGTAACTTTGAGTCCTTCTACCATGATCGTTGTTGATCCTCCTTCGTATTTAGATGGCTCCAATAGGATAGATTTGCATATGTCGTCGTCCCATAACATTGAACATCATGAAAATAAGGCTGACACTTGGGAAAGGAGATGGGACAGCATGCTACCCCTTGAAGACAGCAATCAAGAAGAAGTTTTGGCAACGGAAACCCAGGCAGATGAGGTGTATTTCCTCAAGGAACAACCAGTGGAAGTTGTGGATCCCATTGGTGGATTGAAAGAGCTATTTGCTGCCCCATCCTCCCAGCCTTATGCCAGCTTAATGTCTGAAGTGTTGCACCCTCCACCGTGCCCGCCCGAGGTTGCCAATGCAACGACCAAGGATGTTATGCTTGCTCTCAACTGTCCAATACTGCCACCTCTGTGTGATGAAATCCAGGTTTTATCCTTCCTTGCCTCTATCATTTCTCATAACTACACTTATTATTTTGATTATGGGAATAAGGGAAAACAAACATGTTTATGGATTAACCATGGGTTTGGTGAGCCTCGTCAATTGCTGATTTTTCATGATAATGTGATTGAACTTGAGTTCTGCAACATTGAATTTCTTTTTTTAGAATATAAAGACAAGTTTGCATGGTTAAGAACGATAACGATTGCGTGTTTTCTCATGCATGCATTACAAAATCCAATGAATGTTAATGTTGGTTTGTCGTGCCTAAACATAAAGCTTTGTAAATATCTTTGTACATAGCTTGTTTTTGAGTAGTATAGGTTTCCTGTAAATACTCCGCTTTCCTACTTTCCTTAGGTTAGTTGGTGTGTGTAGGTTGCTCACTTTGTAGACTGTTTTCCTTTCATTTTCTTTCGCTTTGTTTCTGCTTTGCTTGGAGTCCCTTTGCTTTTAGCTAGGCACATCTGTGCGCACAACCATACTTATCGCCTGGGGTTGTTCTATGTATTTTTTTGTCAAACTCTAATCAAGTCTTCAGAGTGGATGGTGAAGGTCTTTTGTTAGTGTCAAGTGATTTGGGTGTTTAATTCAAAGAGGATAAGTTGTTGGTTTAGTCTGACTTTGACATATTATGAAATATTATAGATCTTACACATCTTAAGAATTTGACGGTCACTATAAAGCCTTTTGTGAAGTCTAGTTAAGTGAAAAATCTAAAATTCTGCTCCAGCGCCACTGTGATTCTTAGCCCTGACTGTGAGCTTCAATGCTTGCGGGTTGAAATAAAAGAGCTAAAAAGAGAAAAGAAAGAAATAAAGAAAACACTGAAAATTAAAAGAAAAGAAAATTCAACTTTTTAGGGGTATCCAAGCAACTTTACCGGGGCTATGGACGCCCGACAGGCAGTAGAGCAATGTTCTAGAGAATCACAGCGATAACCTCGCCGGGGCTATGGATGCCTTACTGGCAGTGAGGCAATGTCTCAGATGCTTTTGGAGTTAGAATAAACTACCTAGCTTAACTGAACAGAGCTTGGGTTCCTATAGCAACTAAATAATGGGAATTAACGCAATTGCACACACTTGGATTTTCAGCATACTGAAGGTTAGGTTGGCTAATGGTTTTGATCCTTTGGTTGGGCATCTGGTTTGTTTGCCCTAGCGTGAAGGTCGAAACCAGAGATTCTGGGTTCATGATTCCAGTTTGTCATCAAAATGCTTTCGAGCATTTCCCTAGAGAGTCGCCATTTGTTGTGCATGTTTTGCACACACGCCCCACCGTAGGCAGGGACCCCATTTTTTTTACTCTCGATAGGCTGTTTTGCTCCTATCTTGTTTTGCGTGCCCCATTTCCAACCCCAAATTGGTCATGTGCCATCAAATGATCAAATTCCCCTACTCAAATTCACCTACATGGGGTATTCAAATCTGCGGAGAAATAAAGTCCTCCATCCCCTTTTTGCCTTTTGTCTTGCTTTGGCTGTTTAGAAAATTCTGTGAACCCGCATTGATCCGATTTTCACATTTTTGACTTTGGGGCCAAATTTTTGGTGGATCTAGGATATGTTTGAAGTGCGTAAATGAACTGCCAAGGTTTCGTCAACATTTCGTTAAGTTTCGATGGTTTCAAAACTTTCCCTCAGGAATTCCCTTCCTCCTTGGCTGTTTGGAAACATCCGCAAACCCCCATCACTCCTATTTCAAAAATTTTGACTCTGGGGGAAACCTTTTTTGGATCTCGGATGTGTTTGAAGTGTGTAAATTAACTGCCAAGGTTTTGTTAATGTTTCGTTAAGTTTCGATCGTTTCAGAACTTTACCTCTGGAATTCCCTTCCTCCTTGGCTGTTTGGAAACATCTGTGGACCCCCGTCGCTCCTGTTTCCTCATTTTTGACTTTGGGAGAAACTTTTTTTGGATCTGGGATGTGTTTGAATTGCGTAAATGAACTGCCAAGGTTTTGTTAATGTTCCGTTAAGTTTCGATCATTTCAGAACTTTAACTCTGAAATTCCCTTCCTCCTTGGCTGTTTGGAAACATTCGTGGACCACCGTCGCTCAAGTTCTCTCATTTTTGACTTTGGCGCCACTTTTCTGGATCTAGGATGTGTTTGATTTGCTAAAATTAACTACCAAGGTTTCCTCAAAGTTTCGTTAATTTTTGGTGGTATCAGAGCTTCGTCCCCCTTTTGCCGTTTTGGAACTTCCGGCGGCCACCTCCCTTCCGGCCTCCAGAGCCTGAACCCTCCGTGGTCGTTTCTGGGGCTCCGCCTCTCTGTGGCTATTTTGGAACTTCCAGCGGCCACCTCCCTTCCGACCTCCGGAGCCTGACCCCTCTATGGCCATTTCAGAACTTTTGGCTGCCACCTCCTTTCCGGCCTCCGGAGCCCGGCCCCTTCGTGGCCATTTCCGGGGCTCCGCCTCTCCCTGGCCATTTTGGAACTTTTGGCGGTGACCTCTCTTTCGGCCTCCAGAGCCCAGCCCCTCCGTGGCCGTTTCTGGGGCTCTACCTCTTCGTGGCCATTTTGGAACTTCCCACGGCCACCTCCCTTCTGGCTTCCGGAGCCCGGCCCCTCCATGGCCATTTCCGGGGCTCTACCTCTCTGTGGCCGTTTTGGAACTTCCGGCGGCCACCTCCTTTCTGGCTTCCGGAGCCCTGCCCCTCTGTGGCCGTTTCTAGGGCTCTGCCTATCCATGGCCATTTTGGAACTTCCGGCGGCCACCTCCCTTCCGGCCTCCGGAACCCAGGTCCTCCATGGCCGTTTTCGGGAGTCCATCCCTCTTTGGCCGTTTGGAACTTTCGGCGGCCATCTGCTTCCCACCCTCTAGAACTCGGGGCCTCCGTGGCCATTTCTGGGAGCTTGTCTCCTACCCGACTGTTTTGAGCATCCGGGAGCCTCCCTTTTTGCTGGCTATTTTTAACATCCGAGAACCTGCCTCCTTCCCGGCTGTTTTGAACATTTGGGACCCCGCCTTCTTCTCGGCTATTTTGGATTTCTTCCACTGTCTGCCTTCTAGCTTTCTTTTGCCGTCTTTCCACCCTCTGGCGCTCGCACCCTTGAGGCACGCATTAATGTTTATGGTCCAAATGAGCTCAAAATATGAATATCAAGATATTTTGATGATGCATGGATAGATCTAACAGACAATTTGTAGGTTTGACTTACATTTTCCTTAACTCATGTATAAATGCACTTACGACACTTCGTGTTTGCAGGAGTCAAGAAGCCTTCCGTAGGTCTATCGAAGAGGCCCATTGAGGGAGTTGTCCTACCTTTTTCCATATGATGTTGATTTCTAAGGAGCTTTTTGCTCGAATCAGGGGCCACCAATCCATTGATGCCAATCGTCGATGGGCTCATTTGATCAAAGGGAGAACATTGCAAGCACATCAAGCAAAAGACAACTTTCAGATAGTTTTAGTTACAGTGAAAAGGTAAATCAACTAAATGACAAAATTGCTACAGTAACTGGCACTAGATGACAAAATAGAGAAAAGATAAGGAATGTATTTTAAATTGCTAGATAATGGAGGGTAGGTGAAACCCTATTGTAATTGAATCTGGGCCATTCGATGTAATTCATCCTAGCCATTCATTTGGGCTTTGGAAAACTATAAATAGGGGCTTACCCCTCATTTGTAAGGGTTAGAGAGCTGTTGTAAAAGGAATTTGCAGCAAAACAACACAACATTGCATGATTTTATGTATGTTCTATTTGATTTTGCTCATCTTGCATGCATGGTTCACCTTCTATGTTAGTTTTGGTGTTAGTTTTTTTGAATGGAAGTGGTGATGGTGATTGTTGTTTTAGTATTTGATAGATTTTCAGCTCATGCTTTTTTTGGTTGATTGATGATGAGTCACTTTACAAAGCTAGTCTGAGCTCATTACTTCATTGCTGCAACTTAGTTCGATTGCATGTAGATGGTGTGTGTATGCAATTTGAAAATATGTGGTCCTTAGAAGATTGCACTGGTTTTGTGCAACTGTAGGTTTCTCTTGGCCAAGCAAAACCCAGTTTAGGAAGTCTATATACTTTAGCAGCCACCATTGTTACTGTTCATTCGTAGCTTAAGATTAGAATAGCTTTCTTAACCCTTCTCCTTTTGATGTTTCTTTTAATACTTGGTTAGAGTAGAATCCAAAACATCATCATGAAGCTAAATCAGATGAATTTTATGAGTTTCAACATGCTGTTTTGAGTGGACAGCCACTATTCATTCACTTCCAGCACTTTGAAACTGCTTTTGCAAATCCAATTTCCCCACTTTGTAACTCATCTGTAAGTCCGCCTTATGATTCCAGCAAATCACATCAAATAACTGAGATATTTCAAGCACTGTCAAGACCTGACATTAGAGACCTTGGGATAGTGTTCTACAATCTGATTGTGGAAGATTGTCTTTCAAGAGAGGTAGTGCACCTACGCACTACCTATGTTGAAAAGGGCATAAAAAACACATCAACAGAACTGGTGCTAGAAGGAGGGCTAACACGTTGGGAATACAAATCTGAAGGTTGGAAATGATTCATTTTATGCCCTCCTCCTCCTAATGCCATCAACACAACTGGCGTTAGAAGGAGGGCATGACATGTTGAGGCTACAAAGCTGAAAGTTGGAAATCAAAAGGAGCACTCACAAAGAAGAAATTTGAGATAGGGAGATCTGTTTTAATGCTAAAAATCAAAAAAAAATTAAGGCAAAATAAGCTGAGTCAAAATGGAGCAGCATGCACAAATTGACATCACTCAGCTGCATACAAATTTGAACAAGAGACTGAAGAAGCCATTTCAGCAATTTGCGTTGGCGGATAGATGTCGGATCCATTACACTTGGAGGCATAATGAATTGGGGTGTCTAACATTCTTGGACAAAATTGAGGTATTGTAGGGAGAAATTCCCTTTTGGGAAATATATCAGCCTTTAACCCTTCCAGACTTGGAGGAAGAATTGACAACCATGGCATCCAAGGCATTCAAGGAGCTAATCCAGGAACATTTGAACAGCAAGGATGGACCAAGATTGGAGGAAATATTGATGTCAAATTGGTGCAGATTTCACAATGCACCCCATTCTGAATTCAATTGCTCATAATGCACAAATGTCATCGCCCAAGTCAAGGATCATATGCACAAGTTGGAGCAGCAATCTCCTAGTAAAGGGGACTCATGCCATGAGGTGGGAAAGTTGTTGGAAGCTCGAGGACAACACACCACAGATGAATCAAGAAATCTGGCACAAGCTAGTGCTGGGATAGCAGACATAGAGGATTAGATCCAAAAGGAAGAGGATAATTACCTTAGGACAACAAGCTACCTTGATGAACAATCAGCTAGAAACAGATTAGAAATTTGTTCCTCTGTTGAAGAAAAGTAGTCCCCTGCTCTAGAAGACGGATTGGCAGTTGAAAATGAATCAAAAGAGTTTACAGTAGTGTATGCTGGGGCAACAAATGAAGATATTGAAAATCAGAAAGAGGAAAAGGTTGACATCCTTGGGACAATAGAGAATGATGGAAAAGAAATAAGCGAGATTATATTAGAGGACCTCTCCTTCATGAATGAAAATGATCAAGCATCTTAAAATGCAGATTTGGAGGAGCGGGAACAACCACTTGCCACAGTTGTCTACTATTCACCTTCCTTCTCAAATGATGATGAGGACCCACTGGTGGAAAGATATGACCAGCTCGTCTTGAGACTAGTGAGGGATTGGACTGAGTTGAAATACCAAGTAGATTTGGAGATATTGCTGCTCCCAAATTGGTGCAGACTTCATGATTCATCACATTCAGAGCTCACATGTAAGCTATGCCAAGAGGCCATCAAATAAGTCAAAGAACAAGCAAGGCAGCCAAGTACCCGACCTCCTCTACTTACTGCCCATATCGAAGAACAAGACCAAGAGCCTGAATCGAGTAATGGCTCAGCTGAAAGTAGGGCTCAAGAGGATGTTGGGGCAGCAATAGAAGAAGGACAACAATACAATCTTAGACTTCCGAGCGATGAAGTAGATCAAGTGAGAATGTTGTCCACCAGTCATCAAGAATTTCCTCTCGAAGAGCATTTGCACACCATGAATGATAGGCTTGATGCCGAGTCTTTGGAGGGAAATTGTGTAGTAGACTTTGGTCCCCTTGACAAGGTGCCATCAATTGATGACTTCTTTCCATTGGGAGCTGCACTACAGAGGTATGCTCATGCCGAGGAAGAGCACATCCTAGAAGACGACAATGATGAATACATACTCCTTGAGCCCCCGAATAGTGATGCACTAGAGTTTCCAGATTGGGAGAGGAGCTCCTTCTCCATTTACAGTGATAGTGAGCAAGAGGAAATGAGTGAACGTCATGATGAGATACATGAACATCAAAAAAAGAAGACAAAGGCGGAGGTGCTAAGATAGTTGCTAACAGAGATGATGCACTCGACCAACTACAAGATGCAACTTTAAGTCCTTCCGCCATGATCGTTGTTGATCCTCCTTCGTATTCAGATGGCTCCAATAGGATAGATTCACATATGTCATCATCCCATAACACTGAACATCATAAAAATAAGGCTGACACTTGGGAAAGGAGATGGGATAGCATGCTGCCCTTTGAAGATAGCAATCAAGAAGAAGTTTTGGCAATGGAAACCTAGGTAGATGAGGTGTATTTCCTTAAGGAACAACCAGTGGAGGTTGTGGATCCCATTGGTGGATTGGAAGAGCTATTTGCTGCCCCATCCTCCCAGCCTTATGCCAGCTTAATGTTTGAAGTGTTGCACCCTCCACCGTGCCCGCCCGAGGCTTCCAATGCAATGACCAAGGATGTTATGCTTGCTCTCGATTGTCCAACGCTACCACCTCTGTGTGATGACATCCAGGTTTTATCCTTCCTTGCCCCTATCATTTCTAATAACCGCACTTATTATTTTGATTATGGGAATAAGGGAAAATGAACATATTTATGGATTAACCATGGGTTTGGCGAGCCTCCTCAATTGCTGATTTTTCATGATGACGTGATTGAACTTGAGTGCTGCAACATTGAATTTCTTTTTTTAAAATATAAAGACAAGTTTGCATAGTTAAGAACAATAACGATTGCATGTTTGCTCGTGCATGCATTATGAAATCTAATGAATATTAATGTTGGTTTGTCATGCCTGAACATAGTGCTTTGTAAATATCTTTATACATAGCTCGTTTTTGAGTAGTATAGGTTTCCTGTAAATACTCTACTTTCCTTCTTTCCTTAGGTTAGTTGGTGTGTGTAGGTTGCTCGGTTTGTAGGCTATTTTCCTTTCATTTGCTTTCGCTTTGTTGCTGCTTTGCTTGGGGTCCCTTTGATTTTAGCTGGGCATATCTGTGCACACAACAACCATACTTATCGCCTAGGGTTGTTCTATGTATTTTTTTGTCAAACTCTAATCAAGTCTTCAAAGTGGATGGTGAAGGTATTTTGTTAGTGTCAAGCAATCTAGTTGTTTAATTCGAAGAGGATAAGTTGTTGGTTTAGTTTGACTTTGACATATTCTAAAATCTTATAGCTCTTACACATCTTAAGAATTCGACGGTCACTATAGAGCCTTTTGTGAAGTCTAGTTAAGTGAAAAAACTAAAATTCTGCTCCAGCGCCACTGTGATTCTTAGCCCTGAGTGCGAGCTTCAATGCTTGCGGGTTGAAATAAAAGAGCTAAAAAGAGAAAATAAATAAATAAATAAAACATTGAAAATTAAAAGAAAGGAAAATTCAACTTTTTAGGGGTATCCGAGCAACTCTACCGGGGCTATGGACGCTCGACCGACAGTAGAGCAATGTTCGGGAGAATCACATCGATAACCTCGTCAGGGCTATGGACGCCTGACTAGCAGCGAGGCAATGTCTTGGATGCTTTTGGAGTTAGAATAAACTACGTAGCTTAACTAAACGAAGCTAGGGTTCCTTTAGCAACTGAAGAATGGGAATTAACACAATTGCACACATTAGGATTTTCAGCATACTGAAGGTTGGGTTGGCTAATGGTTTTGATCCTTTGGTTGGGCATCTGGTTTGTTTTCCCTAGCGTGAAGGTCAAAACCAGAGATTCTGGTTTCATGATTCTAGTTTGTCATCAAAATTCTCTTAAGCATTTCCCTAGCGAGTCACCATTTGTTGTGCATGTTTTACACACACACCCCGCCGTAGGCAGGGACCCCCTTTTTTTTGCTCCCGAAAGGCTACTTTGCTCCTATCTTATTTTGCGTGCCCTATTTCCAACCCCAAATTGGTCATGTGCCATCAAACAATCAAATTCCCCTACCCAAATTCACCTATATGGGGTATTCAAATCTGCGGAGAAACAAAGTCCCCCATCCCCTTTTTTCCTTTTGTCTTGCTTTGGCTGTTTAGAAATATCCGTGAACCCTCGTCGATCTGGTTTTCACATTTTTTACTTTGGGGCCAACTTTTTGGAGGATCTGGGATGTGTTTGAAGTGCGTAAATGAACTGCCAAGGTTTCGTCAACATTTCGTTAAGTTTCGATGGTTTCAGAACTTTCCCTCCAGAATTCCCTTCCTCCTTGGTTGTTTGGAAACATCCGCAGACCCCTGTCACTCTTGTTTCCACAATTTTGACTTTGGGAGAAACCTTTTTTGGATCCAGGATGTGTTTGAAGTGCATAAATGAATTGCCAAGGTTTTGTTAATGTTTCGTTAAGTTTTGATCGTTTCGAAACTTTACGTCTGGAACTCCCTTCCTCCTTGGCTGTTTGGAAACATTCGTGGACCCCTGTCGCTCCTGTTTCCTCATTTTTGACTTTGGGGGAAACCTTTTTTGGATCCGGGATGTGTTTGAAGTGCGTAAATGAACTGCCAAGGTTTTGTTAATGTTTCGTTAAGTTTCAATCATTTCAGAACTTTACCTCTGGAATTCCCTTCCTCCTTGGCTATTTGGAAACATCCGTGGACCACCGTCGCTCCCGTTTTCTCATTTTTGACTTTGGGGTCACCCTTTTTTGGATCTGGGATGTGTTTGATGTGCTAAAATGAACTGCCAAGGTTTCGTCAAATTTTGGTTAAGTTTTGGTGGTTTCAGAGCTTCATCTCCCTATTGCCATTTTGGAACTTCTGGCGGCCACCTCCCTTCTAGCCTCCGGAGCCCGAGCCCTCCGTGGCCGTTTTGGAACTTCCGGTGGCCACCTCGCTCCGACCTCTGAGGCAGAGCCCGTCCATGTGAGATGCGTTCAGTGGCTCCATGAGTGGTTGTTTTGAGACTTCCGTGACCACCTCCCTTCCACGACCTCTTGGAGGCCACTGCCCCTCCCCGTGGGTTTGTTTCTAGGGCTTCACCTCTAAGGTAGTGGTTTGCTGGAACCGGTGACCACCTCCCTTTTAGAGCCTCGAGCGACCAGGTGGCCGTTTTTGAGCTCCACCTCTCTATGAGCCATTTTGAACTTCCCAGGCCACCCCTCCCTTCAGGCCACTCGGGCTCAGGCCCCTCTGTGGCATTCCGGGCTCCGCCTCCTTTATTGGCCATTTGGGCTTCCGGCCACCTCCACTTCCCCTATTACAGCCCAGCCCCTCCATGGCTGTTTCTGGGGCTCTACCTCCCCGTGGCCATTTTGGAACTTCTGGCGGCCACCTCCCTTTCGCCCTTCGGAGCCCGGCCCCTCTGTGGCCGTTTCTGGGGCTCCGCCTCTCCATGGCCATTTTAGAACTTCTGGCGGCCACCTCCCTTCCGGCCTCTGGAACCCGACTACTCTGTAGCTGTTTTCGGGAGTCCGTCCCTCTTTGGCCGTTTGGAACATCCGGTGACCATCTCCTTCCCGCCCTCAGGAACTCGGGCACTCCGTGGCCGTTGCCGGGAGCCTGTCTCCTTCTCGGCTGTTTTGAACATCTGGGAGTCTCCCTTCTTCCTGGCTATTTTTAACATCCGGGAGCCCACCTCCTTCCCGGCTGTTTTGAACATCCGGGACCCCGCCTTCTTCTCGGGTGTTTTGGCTTCCGTCCGCTGTCTGCCTTCTAGCTTTCTTTCAGCGTCTTTCTGCCCTCTGGCACTCGCACCCTTGAGGCACGCATTAATGTTTATGGTTCAAATGAGCTCCAAATATGAATATTAAGATATTTTGATGATGCATGGATAGATCTAACAGAGAATTTTTAGGTTTGACTGACATTTTCCTTAACTCATGTATAAATGCACTTACAACACTTCGTGTTTGTAAGAGTCAAGAAGCCTTCTGTAGGTCTATCGAAGAGGCCCATTGAGGGAGTTGTCCTACCTTTTTCTAGATGATGATGATTTCTAAGGAGCTTTATGCTCGAATCAGGGGCCACCAATCCATTGATGCCAATCATCGATGGGCTCGTTTGATCAAAGGGAGAACATTGCAAGCACATCAAGCAAAAGACAACTTTCAGGCAGTTTTAGCTACAGTGAAAAGGGAAATCAGCTAAATGACAAAATTGCTACAGTAACTGGCACTAGATGACAAAACAGAGAAAAGACAAGGAATTTATTTTAAATTGCTAGATAATGGAGGGTAGGTGAAATCCTATTGTAATTGAATCTAGGCCATTCGATGTAATTGAATCCTAGCCATTCATTTGGGCTTTGGAAAACTATAAATAGGGGCTTGCCCCTCATTTGTAAGGGTTCGAGAGCTGTTGTAAAAGGCATTTGCAGCAATAGAAGAAAGCATTGCATGATTTTATGGATGTTCTCTTTGATTTTGCTCATCTTGCATGCATGGCTCACCTTCAATGTTAGTTTTGGTGTTAGTTTTTTTGAATGGAAGTGGTGATGGTGATTGTTGTTTTAGTATTTGATAGATTTCCAGCTCATGCTTTTTGTGGTTCATTGATGATGAGTCACTTTGCAAAGCTAGTTTGAGCTCATTACTTCATTGCTGCAACTTAGTTCGATTGCATGTACATGGTGTGTGTATGCAATTGGAAAATCTGTAGTCCTTAGAAGATTGCAATAGTTTTGTGCAATTGTAGGTTTCTCTTGGCCAAGCAAAACCTAGTTTAGAGAGTGTCTACTTTAGCAGCCACCATTGTTACTGTTCATTCGTAGCTTAGGATTAGAATAGCTTTTTTAACCCTTCTCTTTTTGTTGTTTCTTTTAATCCTTGGTTAGAGTAGGATCCAAAGCATCACCATGAAGCTAAATCAGATGAATTTAATGAGTTTCAACTTGCTGTTTTGAGTGGACAGCCACTGTTCATTCACTTCCAACACTTTGAAACTGCATTTGCAAATCCAACTTCCCCACTTTGTAACTCATCCGTAAGTGCGCCTTGTGATTCTAGCAAATCACATCAAACAACTGAGATATTCCAAGCACTGTCAAGACCTGACATTAGAGACCTTGGGATAGTGTTCTACAATCTGATTGTGGAAGATTGTCTTTCAAGAGAGGTAGTGCACCTATGCACTGCCTGTGTTGAAAAGTGCATAAAAAACACATCAACAATTCCTTAAACAGTTTGAAACCCCAAAAGCACTCGAGGAAGCCCATGTAGGTGTTTGTGGGGGACATTTTGGAGGAAGATCGCTACTTCAAAAGTTAGTTCACATAGGGTACTATTGGAGGAATATGGAACAAGATTGCTTTGGATATATGTTAAGATATATCGCAAATGTCAAGAACATAGAAGACTGATTCATGCTCCTGCTTTCGAGCTTCGTGCGTATGTTCCTATTTGGCCTTTCTTGGTATGGGGCCTAGATATCATTGGAAAAAATTCACCCCCTTCCTCCACCAAACATACATTTATAATTACTGCAACAGATTATTTCATGAAATGGGTGGAAGAAATTCCCCTTCATTCAACAACTATCAATGTAATATGTCGCTTCATATTGGAACACATTATTTCTCGCTTTGGACTTCCTTCCCCTTTAGTTTGAGAAAAAGGGATGCCATTTAAGAATAAGGACGTGAAGAAGTTCTTAGAAATGTTTAACATACAACATCAATTTTCAACACCCTACTAGACTAAAAAGAAGTAGAAGGAAGGGAGGAAGAAGACGTTGTAGGAGGCCCTAAAGAAGGGGTGGTCATTTCTTCCTCCTTTTGCGTGTCGGCTTGTTTAGCCAAGAGAGCCTTTCGTCGGTGCTTTCATTCACGTGCAAGGCAGTTTCTATAGCTCTTGGAGTTAGAGGCCAGAGTTTGCAAAGGGATAAGAGGTTCTTGCTCAACCATAGGAACATCCACTATGGCCATTTCAGGTGGATGAATAGGTTCCTTCACAAAGCAGGAGGAACTGTCTAACGAGTGATAGGATTTGACTCGAGAGCCTCGACAACGGGCCTCTTTCCGCTCACTGCCTTAGGAGTAGGAGTAGTAGGAGGCCACAGGTCAAATTATCTATGAGAACCTTTCTTTCTTCCATATAAGTAATACCTTGATTCAGGGTATTCATTAGGGAGGTCTATGATCCTGAGTCTAGGCCTACACTAAGGAGGAATCATCGGACTCAGTGGGTAGCCGCTAGGCTGGCTCATCCAATACTCTTCCCAAGAAGGGGGAGAGGATGAGGTAGATCGGGAGGAGGTAGCCTTCTCTTTGCCTTTATGGGAAGGAGAAGGAGCTGGTGTGGACTTCTCCTTCCCTTTTGGTAAGGAATAGTAGTCGGTGTAGGATTCTTCTTCTCTTCTTAGGAAGAGGAGGGAATCGGTTGTTCTATCGTAGAAAGGGTTAGCTTTGGCTCCCCTTTTCCCCCAGTTTTATACCTCACATAATTCTTGTAAAGTACATCCATTCTTAGAGGAAACGAACCAACTAGGGAGGGCCAGAAGTGATCCAACAAATATTCACCATGGAACACCAAGGGCTAGTATCCAGTGCCATGCACTATGTACATGACACCTTCATGGGAGAACTTCAAACACTTGTGAATAATAGAGGTGATTCCATTCATGGAGGAAAGCCAGGGTATGCCTAGCTTTAGCCTGAATAGATCTAACTCTGGGATAACATTGAATACTGTGTCAATAGCCCTAGGTCTAACCAGGACAAACAAAGTGATCGAGCCATAAGGCTTAAGGCACATACCATCATATTTTTCCTTTTGTAATGAATTTAATACTAATTTCTCCTCAGTGATAACATTTACATGGCTCATGGGGTCTATCAAGACTCCTATCACAATGTTACCATTGACACGAGTGAGAATGTAGAGAGGCGAAGGTTTGTTGTTTAAGGGAAAATCCTATAATGTAACGTCCGACAAATCGGGTGTGGGTGGAATAGTGGAAGTTACCGTGACCATATTGACATAGGCCTCGGGTTGGGTAATAGAATAAGTGGGATCAATAATCATGTTAGCATAGTGTGATGAAAATGGGTTCATGTATATTTGTAATTCACTATTAGCCTTTGCCACTAATTTTTTAGCATTATGTTTGTTCCCATCGAGACGAATGGTACCATCCTCGATGCAGTCCTATATTTCATGATGCAACTGCATACAACGTTCGATATCATGTCCATTAACATGATGGTACTGAGAATAAGTGCTCCCATCATACCAATTAGGGTAAGGTTCCCTAATAGGATTAGGATTCGGTAAATTTATGATCTTATCCTTCAACAAATTTTGTAAGACAAAGGTATAAGATTCTAATAACTCTGTGAACTTCTGGTTGCATTTGAGGCTATTATTATTAGCAGTGGCTACTACATTCGCAATGGCTTTACCTTTTCCATAGATTGATACAATGGAATTCCCCTCCAAATAGGAGTATGAGGGGGATCCCCCAAACTAAGCAACTGTCTGCTGGTACTCTCGTAAGTCCGCACACAAGTGCATGAAATAAGGGTATTTAATAAGGGCTAACTTCTCTTGCCAAGGCCTTTGTAAGTTCCCTATGAACACCTTCTGCATGTTAGAATCAGGCAGCTGATATGAGAATTGTGAAAGGAGGGCTTGATAGCATGCTATGAAATTACTGATCTTTTCATTAGGGTATGTGCAAGATCATGATTGGCAAAAAATTGGTGATATGATGGGTATGTATAGGGTATGTGGCTAACAACTTTTTTCTTACCCAAAATTGATGAAACAAAAAGGGTTTTTAAAGGAGATTCTCAACTTTCCACTAATATAAATTATGCTTTACTTTGAATTTAATAAATAATCATTATTCATTTTCTATTTGAATTACGAGTAACGTCCTGATTGATAGGCTGATTGAAAAACATCTATATCTTTCAAACGATCACATTTTTTGAATCTGAAACATGTGTCACATTCTATGCTTCACATACTATAGGATTAAAAAAATGAATTTGATGAAATTTTGACCAAGTTAAGGTGGTCAGGGCATATGAGTTTTATATTTTTTAAAATTTGTAATAAAAAATTCATAATTAATTATTTACTTGAAAAAAAATTACAAAAAATATGCATCACATCGGGACATGAGTCCTCTACTTATATCTAAAATATTATAAAAAATATTATCATTTTATTGTGGTTAGGGTGGTCAGATAGACACCTACTTCTTGTTTTGAAATTTAAGTGTTACTGCATTGAAATTTCAAATTTTCACCAAATAGAATTTTTTTTAAAAAACCTAGTAGTTGAGAAACTACGTTCAATTTTCTATAGATTCTATTGTTACATATTTTTAAAATAATATAGATAACTTATTCAAATTTTTACATCAATTTGTCTACCTCTTACTTTTCTAATTTTTTTGCCACTTAAGGGCATGTTTTTTCCATGATGATCCTACACATACCCATTATCTCCTTGTTTACATCAAACGAGATCTGAAAAGGTCATCTTCGGGATGATGTTTTCTTGGAACTGTCTAAGGAATTGATTTACAAGTTGATCAAATGAGAAGATAGAGCTATCAAGAAAGGAATAGTACCACTCAAGTGTTGAATCCTTGAGAGATCAAGGAAACAGTTTAGCCATCAACACATCATGATGGAAGAAGTCAGTGCAAAGGGCGTTAAAGGTGGACACATGTGTCTACAGATATCCCTTACTACCAATCTCAAAGTTATGGATCTCCATTCCCTGAGGGAAAGGAGTGTTCAAGATGGCAAACGACAATGGGCTATGTCGGAAGAAGGGCTAGAAGATAGGCTAGGAAGACGCTTGGGAAAGACTCACCAACTGCCTCTACATCTTACCCATATTTTGAAGGAGAGTGTTCATAATAGGGTCATTAGAAGATAGAGGGCCAAAGGGACCTCCTCTAGACCACTGCCAAGACCTCCTCTAGAGCCACCACCAAATTGACCTCCACTAAAACCACCACCAGAGCCACTGCCACCAGTAGGGCCTCCACTAGAACCACCACTGTGTCCTCCACTAGACCCACCTCCACTGGCACTACCTTCACTACTGAATCCACCACCATTACCAAAGCCTCCAACACTCATCCTGCCAAAGGCTCAACCACTAGAGGTGATAGGAGGGGCGAAGGTAAAGCCCAAGGGGACTCTATTTACTCTGATAGTTTTGGGTTGTTCAGAAGGGATATTGATAGAAGGGACCGCATCGGCCATATAGATGGATGTGGGAGGCATTGATACCCCTAACTATTCGTCATGTTCCCTGAAGGTGACTCCTTGTGCGAACATAGGGTTATTCAAATGAGCACATGCTTCGGTGAGACCAAGGAGGCTAGTTAGAATTTTGATGCCTGTTTGATCTTTACACATAATATTTTTTAATTCACTAACAACCTGAGTGGCTCTAGCCATCTTCGGGTTTCTTTCCAAGTGGTTCTCTAAATTTCCTAATCCCTTAGTAAGGGAGGCAATGTATTTCATAGGAATCTAAACGGCCTCATGCTCATCCACCAATAATGGTGTAGGAGATGCAAGGGGAGTGGGAACGTGATTAGTTTCATCAACAAATCCCATCTCGTTCCTTGACAATTGCTCCTATGCAGCCAAACTAATAGAGGGAGTAGAGAAAAGGCCCATAGAGAGACCAATCAAGACCTCCATCCTTTCGATCAAGAGGTGTCATACACTTCTCCTAATGATATGCCCAAAAGTTGTGGATTGGGTTGTGATGCTCATAAACCTTCACAAAACACAGGGACACAACAGTCACAAAGTATACCAGAGAAAATTCAATACCAACGGATGAACAGACATTGGTTCACATTGGGTTCACCAAAAATGTAACAGAGGGGGACCACTGCATGCAAGACCCCAGGTCATAGAGGGTCAAGATGCAAGAGGATTCCCTAACTTACCTCAACTAAGTGTAATGTTAGGAAATGCGAGGAAAGAGTAATGAGCACTGTAAGGCCTCTAAGTCACTCTATAGGACCAAAACATAGGAAGGGGCTAGGTGAGCCTATTTTTAGCTCTAACACTATGCCTCGGGGAGCTCTCTGTCCAAGGACAAAAGTGTGATCTCTAGATGTCATCATTGTGCGTTGGCATCTCAAAAGTGCTCTGGCATCTATATGACCAAATAACAGTGAAGACAAGGTCAAACCAACAAAACTAGCTAATAGCCCAGTTGACTAACTAAAGGGACAAAAGGATGTGATTAAGTAAATGAAATACTCTAATATTATAAAATAACTAAGCAAGAGTAAAGAGAGCAAGGAGGATCTCACCAATGAATTTGTTTGGTAGTTGATCCTTTGGGAAGCATGTACTCCTATGCACATAAAGATAGGAGAATGTTGGGTGGTTGTATAGGGGTCTACCTCATTCAGACCCTCGTTTAGGTGTTCCCACCTCCATAGACAACCTAATAAATGATATAAAGGAAAGAAATACAATGAAGAGAAAAAGAGCACTATAAAATAGTAAAGTGCTAACTCAACCAAATGATAGAGGAGAGGAGAGGGAAGTTTACCACCTCCACCAAGAGAACTCAAGGCTGCTTGGGGGAGAAAATGAGAGGAACTCAAGCCTCTACTGCAATGGCATGGTCCCAAACTTGCTCTACCGACGTGATGGAGTGTTGCTTTGCTGCTATGGAATGCAAGAATGCTCTTTGAAGCTTGGAACGAATGCAAAAGAGTGTGTTGAAGCTTGAGAATGAAGTCTAGAAGTTGAAATGCATATGGAAGGGGTTAATATGAAGAAGTAATGAAGAGAAATGACCATATTTAGGTCGGTTAGCCGAAGGGGGCATTACAACTTCACCTCCAATGTGAAGAGTAACACCTTTGTAGGTTTAGCTGTAGGAATCTTCCAGGGACGTAAGTGCGCTGCACGGACGTCTGCACACTGTGCAAGCATCTCCGACAGAATCACCTCCACTGATGTTCAAAATAGGCACCAAGTGGGATGCAAGCAGCAAGCTTAGGTGGAATTAAGCCTCGAAACTCAGTTTTCTAAGGTGGATAAAGGCGAAAAGGGGATTTTCACATGGGGTGCAAATTCACTCTTATACAAGCATAATTTAGTATTTCAGATTGGGATATCAAGTTGAGGAGGAAAAGCAGAGATAGGAGAGTAGAGTCAAATCTTGATCTTCCAAAAAAGTTAAGCAGGACTGATACACCACTTCTAACATATGAGTCCCTGTATAATAATTTTTCTAGATTTCAAGAGTTCTAGACTTGTCACTATTAGAGTTATCTTCCCATATAGAAACCCTAATCTGGGACTAAATCACCCAGCCTTGTGTATGATACCTAGTTTGCATTAAAATGAGCATTTTCAACATTCCAGACCTTATTATGAGCTTCTCCAAGTTTCCAAGTGTGCCTCTCTAATTTCTTAGTTTACTATTCTAATTCGCATTCAATTTTTAGGTCATTTGTTTGAGTTTTAAATAGCAATAGGTTTTTTCATTAGATAATTCATGTTACTAGTCTTTCCAAGCCCTAGCTTGGTGGTGAACCCCCTTTTAGTCTCTAAACATACCCTAGGATAACCTTTATCATATCTCTTTCACTTACTCCATCAATTGATTGAGATCTCTATGGTTTCCTTGAGTGAAACTAAGTAAAATAGGGGGTCCTAAACCCTAGTGTTCCATCTCCCAAAGGATAAATCCCCCTAATTTTTTTTTCATTTTTGTGAACCTACATTTAGAACACCTTATTTCTAATTTGGAGTGCATCATAGTCCTAGATCTAGCTTCCATTAACTTTGCATTAGTTAATTGGCATCTAGGGTTTCCAAATATTGCATTAATGAAAGTGCATATAGGTTGCATTTTTTCCTCTTGCATCATTGAATTTCATCTGAAATATGCATTTGCACTTAGTCTAGACATCATCCAAACCAAAAAACATAACAATCACTCATAATTTTTTGATTTTTGTGCAAAAATCCTAATCTAGGACTCATACACCCCTCTGGGTGATTTAGTCCCTATACAAGTGGTTTTTCCTAATTTCTAGGTATTTTGTGGTGATTGTTATTCACTGTTTGAAACCATGAAAAACCTTGATTGGGACTCATACGCCCCTATCCCATTTTAGAGTTTAAACTGCATTTTCCAGCATTAAATTGTTTTTTTCTATGTTTTTGTTTCTTGCTATTAGTTATCTATTTCAACTTGTAGAATTTGTGTTTCATTCATTTCATTGCACCTAACTTAATTTCATTTGAATCAGAATTAGAGCATAACATTTATCTTGTTTCCATTGCATCTTGCATTTCATTAATTGTCCCTTGCATGAGATTTACAACTTGGTGTTCTATTGCTAATACTATAGTCATCTATGAAGTTTGAGATTCATGTCATCCTATGATAGCACAATCATCGTGGATCTTGCATTATATAGATCTTTCACTGCTAGTATTGACACTAGTTCACTAGATATGGACCATACCCTTAACAACTCTTTGCCTTCAAGTAGTGTTGCAAGAATTGATACAATGGTTACTAGTATTCTGCAAGAAAACATAATCCAAATCCATGAAGACCTAGCAAACCTACAAAATCAAATAAGTATTGAAAATATTTCAACCACCACTATCCCTACCATAGATAACATACATCACATGATTGAAAGTGAAGAGAGAGTTGACCTTGTGTGTAATATAGTTCAGATCTTTTGAAAACATCTTACCTCAACCATTAGTTATGCTTTACCTTTGAACAATGTACCAAGCCAAGGTGGAATTCAAATTCCTCCTCCCACAACCATTTCCTCTATTCCTACCTATACCAATCCTCAAGTTACAACAAGAATACAACCTACTAGTAATGTCATTCCTTCCTTGGGTATTTTTGCTAGAATTCCTAGTACCTTTGTGGCATCGCACATCATATCTCCTACCACTTCACCTCCCATAAGAACTTCATTCACTGCTCCCTTGAACACATATACACCTCCACAATATTCACCTCCATCTCAAAATACAACCAATGACACCCTCATAAATCAACTTTTGCAAACTATTTCATCCATTCAAAAGAAAGTTTCCACCATAAACCAAAATAAAAATGGCCAACCTACATAATATGTCAAAAGCAATCCCTTATCCTTGGAGATATTGAGAACATTGATACCACAAGGTCTAGAGATTCCTAGATTTGAGAAATATTGGGGGAAAGGGGATCCTTCTAACTATTTTTCCGATTATAATACCTTATGTAGTGATTTTTTCCTTGAGGATAAGCTCTTGGCTAAGATTTTCCCTAGATCCTTGAAGGATACCACCTTATAATGGTTTTCCTCATTATCAAATAACTCAATTCATTCAATCAATGAACTTGTTGAGGCCTTTATAAACCATTTCCAAGTGCACATGACTCCTAAGATGACCTTAGCTAATTTGATGAGATGTAAGAAAAAGGATAATGAAAAGGTTACTGACTTCATTTCACGCTACCAATTGCTTTATTCCCAAATCGACGTAAAGATTCCTGATCATCACCTTTAATGGATGTTCATTGAGAACTTGTAAACTAAGATAAAAGACAAGATTACCATGATAAATTTTCCTTCCTTTGTACACTTTTGTACTTCCCTTTGTGATTATCAAAACTCGATTAGTAGTTGTGACACAAAATCCACATCTAGTTGACTTGAAAAGTCAAAGTCCACAAACCAAAACAATTATCAACCTTTTAAGAAATAGAATAAAGGCTTCCTTCAACTTAATCCCCCTTAACAAACAACTCAACATGTTGATACCCAATTGGCTACTATAAGGAAGACAACTCCTTTCGCATTTGGGGATCTGGCTAGGCAATTTACTCCCTTTCCCAATACCCTCCATATCACAATGTCACAACTTTTAGAATAGAAAATGATAACTTTTCCTCCCATTAAAACCCCCAATCCTAATAAAGATCTACCTCTGAATTTTAGATTGAATGCTTACTTCCATTATCACTGACAAAACAAACACGAAACACAATATTTTAAGCATCTTGAACATCTTGTGCAAAACCTCATTGACTCGGGTCGAATTTCAATTTGAAGTGTTAATGATCAAGGAAATAAGTTTGTTGTACCTCCTGACCAAAACCCACAAATCTTTACCAACCCTATGTTGAATCTTAACATTTTATTTCTCAAAGCTATTGAAAATAAGAAGAATGATGTGATGAATGTTGACATGGATGATGACAATATAGATACTGATAAACAAGATCCTATGGATACTATTTTTTAAAATCATATCGATGGTTTGGTTGCATTGGTCAAAACACAACATCATAAGGCTGAACTAAAAATCCTCTTAACATTTATTTTTCATCTAAAGATATTATTAGAAATGCACCTAATGGTCCTCTTTACATAGTTAATCGAATCAATGAAAAGCCCACTAATAGGATATTAATTGCTCCTGTCTGTGGAGAGAATGTGATCAACGAAGACTTCTTACTTGTGCATGAACTCTATCAAGAAACATATAATAAACCGAAAGCATGGATAAATACACATAATGGTTTTTCTTTCCCTACAATGGGATCAATCACCCTTCCTTTACAAGTCGGATAAAAAATTATATTTCTCATTCTCCATCATCTCGATGTCAGACTAATTTCGTGTGAAGCTTGGTTACCCATGGCTACTCTCCATGGAAGTCATCCTATTGATTGTGTATAAATTCTTAAATTTTCCCTTTGACAATGAAATATTTACAACGCACTATAGTGGCTTTAATCCTTTCTCTTCCCATGGGAACTTTTCATTATATTTCTTTTGGCCTAATCCTATGGAACCTATTAAACCCTGTGTGGACTTCTTTTTCAAATCCTTTCAAAATTTTAAGGCAAAGTGCATAACGAAACTATCCCTTACAAATATTCCTCAACCTGTGATTGATCCTAGCATCCTTGACGAAACCATGATTGAACCTAAAGATATTCCAAATGACCAAGACCAACCTAAAAAAGATCCTTTTCCTATTTCCTACAAAAGATCAACAAATAAGGAAAACAATCTTGTCACACCACCTAAGATAAAACAAGTTTACAAATCTAAAGAGAAAGTGGTTGAACAACCTCACATTGTTCCTTTTGTTCCTCCCCTTAGGGAAAAAAAGAAACCTATGGTTGATAGACCCACTCCTACACAAACAAAAATTGAAAATTGAACTATGTAATCATGGAAATTATATTTCCTTCTTGGAGATAGAGAAATTTCTCATTTAATCTGGACCTATTTTAGTAACCTTGCGTTAAATACCCTTTGATTCATCATTAATAGGCCCCAAAGACCCTTTATTTTGGATCTCAAGTCCTATTTCAACCAAAATCTTGACAAAATCCACAAAAGCATTAAAAATTCTAACAACTCACCCCAAAAATCTAAGGTGGGACTCATACACCACTTCTACCGTATGAGTCCCCCTAGGTGGGACCCATATGCTAGGAGTGGTGGATGAGTCCCATTTGGGCCCTTTTTAGGGTTTGAGTGGTAAATTGAAGTTTTTAATTAAAATTTTTGGTTGATGTCGACTTTTGAGATCTAAATAATGGTAAATTAGGTGTAATGCCTATATAAACAAGATTCTAAAGTCATTTTTCATCTAAGTAATAATTCTAAGAGAGAAATTTAAAGATCCAATCATTCAAGATAATTCAAGAATTCTTCACAAGAGCATTCAAAAACAAGCAATCAACAAATTTGAAGCCTTGGAGTAGCATTATTGTGTTTTTGTAGGTCTTCAAGATCACTTTCATTGAAGATCAAGAATTTTCAAGGTTTGATTATAATCATAAAAATCACTTAAAATTTTGTGAAATTTATGAAAAAAACCCTCACTGGGACTCATTCGCCCCTCTAAGTGATTTAGTCACAATGTAGATTTTAAATTGCATTTTCCAGAATTACAAACTCTATTTCTGAGCTTCTCTTTGGTATTCATAGCTTTCTGTTTCAATTAGCAAAGTTTTTGTTACATTCATTTGAGTAAATTTAGATTAATTTAGATTCATTACAATTGTGGATAGAATTAGCTTATTGTACTTTTTATTTTCAGCATTAGTTCATAGTTCAATTATATTAGATTACATTTTTCATTCATTAGAAAACAAAACCGAAAACACCTATAAATTGATGAACCACTTGGAGAAAGCATAGTTATTTGACTATGCCAAATCTCTTTTTCCAAGTTTACCTAACCCTCAAGCCTTTTAGTAGTGATTACTTTGACATGTTAGATGAAGCCCTTGAGGATTTCATCTCACAAAGTTCATCCACTAAGTCTTGTTATGAAAAACCGAAACCAAGAGATTTTAATGCGATTTAACCTCAACTTTTTCTTTACCTGCCCTCACACAAATCTCAAACTCAAAAGAAATCAATTTTCACACTTGAACCACCGAAGAACAATGTTTTGCAGCAATCAAATCATAATACCATTTCTCATACATATAACACTAGAGATAATCCACAACCAAGATAAACAACCTCAACATCCTTACCTTTTTCTAAATCCATATTGTCTAGTGCCCCTCATTTTCCTTTGAATAGTGGAAAGGAGTATGATCTTGTTGAACAAATTAAGAACACTCCCTCAAAAATATCCCTATGGGACTTAATTCAAAACTCACCTAATTACCACACTATGCTTCAAATAGCCTTACAACAAGTTTTGATCCCCTCTAATACAAACGCAAGTGATGTAGAAGCCATAATTCAAGGAATGAATGTGGTTAACGTTGACATTACTTTTCACAAACATGAGTTACCTCCCTTGGAGATGAAAAAGAAACATGATTCCTTCATGATAATAGCCAAATTCAATAGAATGAGAATAAAAATAACCCTTGTTGATAATGGCTCCATCCTTCATGTGCGTAGTGTGAATCTTCTAGATAGACTTGGCATGGATAAACCAAAAGTTCAACCTGATTCCTTATCAATTCAAGGATTTTACAATGTAGGAAAGCAACCACTTGGTGTTATTACTTTACCTATTATGGTTGGAAAGGCTACCTTACAAACTCCTATTCATGTTATGCCTCATGATCTTTCATATAATCCTCTTTTCGGAAGAACTTGAATTCATGAGATGCATGCGATACCTTTGACTCTTCATTATATCATGAAATATGTCTATAAAAATAAAGTATACCAAGTTGAAATAGACCCCGAGCCTGAAATATGCTTACAAGTTGAAAAAAGAACAACAAGTCCTCTAAACACATTAGCTGAAACATCAAACATAGAACATATGAAAGAAGAAAAACAAGAGATGGAGACAATGTCAAAATTATCGGACGATGATTAGGGTTCATTAGAGTTCACACCTTCATTTATGGGAGAATACATAATCACAAGTAAAGAAGATGAAAAAAAACAACCAATGGTAATTGTGTCATAGAAAAAAGGACCCTTTGCTTGAAATGGGGTTAATTCATGATAATTGGACTTAATGAGGTTTTAATCTAGTGTTGTGAGGCATTTTATGCATCCACACTAGGTCTTGGACCCTTACAAATTGAATAACACGCTTTTAACAATATCTTGCAAAGGTATTGTAAAGTGTTGTAAAAGACTTTCACACTTTTCTAGACTTAATAAACCCATTTTCTCCTAATTCAACATTACAAAATGTTTTCAATAACATTATTACATTAATCTACAAGGTTTTTGAATTAAAATTCATGGTAAACTAGTGTTGTAATGTGTCTTACACATTCACATTGGTTCTTGTACTTTCCTAGGCTGTGAGAACCTCACTTTAGTATTGTAAACTACATTTAATTACACTTTCACATTGATTTTTGTGTCCCAAGCCCTATTTGACATTTACATCATCACTAATAGTCCCCTATTAACCCATATTATGCATCTTGAGGTTCAAATTGATCAAATACCTGACAAAGTTGCAATTTAAACCTTATTTCCTTATCCCTCAGCCTCTTAGCTACCAAATTGGCCCATGTGGGACCCATTTTCCATGCATGGAAAATCATTCCAATCCAAGTGGGACCCATTCACCATGTGTGGCGAATGAGTCCTATTTGGCCCCCATTTTGACCTTTAAGCAGGAAAAAGTGAAATTTAAAGTTTATTTTCACATGTTGGCTTGTGATGAGGTATTATCAGGTACTAAGGGACAATTGTCTATAAATAAGTTTTTTTATCCTCATTTTACACCTAACAACTCATTTTTACATCTCTCATGATTAATTCATCATCTATCTTCTCATCCAAGTCAAGCAACTTAGGATTTTTTCATTGCAAGTCATTGAGAAAGCTTCTAAGGACATTCAAGGGCTGAATCTTCCTCCATTGTTGCAGAATTTCAAGATCAATCATCATGGCAAGGTAATCTACTCCATTTTTATGTTTCATTCCCTTATTTCATCATTTTGGTTTAATTACCTAAACAGGGTTTGACTTAGGCAAACTCCCATGCCCTAACATTCAACAAATCTCTCTTTTGTCTTCTTTGTATGTAGATTTAAGACTCTTGGATACTTATAAATCATTAAATATCAAGTTGAAAAGTCATTCAAGTAATCTCTTCATCATTCAAGTAAAAATATCAACAAAAAGGAATTTTCAGACATGAATCCGACAGTTTCGTAAGCGGACAACTGTAGGGCATCAAAGTGCAGATCAGAAGCTTCAGAATCCACTTTTGAAAATCCAAAAATTCAAAAGTGAACTCATTCACCACGGGTGGTGAATAAGTCCCACCCTAAGGTCAATTTTTGGATTTTTTATATTTTGAGTACCCTTTTGTCAAAAATGGGCTCTGGTATAGTTTGGCAGAACTAGGACTGATTCGCCTAGAATGGCAAATGAGTCCCACTAGGCCTAAATTTCAGCATCAAAATCATTTCAAAATTAATTTCTAGTCTCCATCCACATTCTAGGTGCACACTTTTAGTTTGGTTCATTTATGTTAAGTTTTGCATTCATTCCTAGTTCATTGTTGCATTACACAATGTGTTTTCAAACAAGTTGTTTTCTTTTAGTTTCTATTCATTAGTCAACCAATATCATTCATTTCATGCATTCAAGAATTGTATCTAGGAATATTTCATCCTTATTCTATCCATATTGCATTGATTTTGAATGTAACATAAGCATTTTTGGCCCATCTTTCTCCTTATGGGTGAAAAACCCTAGGAGAGCTAGAAAGCAAGTGAGTGCCAAAAATCTATGTTTCATTTTGGTGAACCTTCTGTTTGAATTCCCTCTTTTCTGATTTTGGAGTCCATTCATTATTCTAGAGTTCCTTGCATTGCATGTTAGCTTGCATTCTAGGATTTCATTTTTACATTTTTAAAAGTGCATAATAGGTTGCATTTTTCATCATTAAACAATTTTGCATTCTGCATTTTTCATTTAGAACTTCATCATAGCACTCCGAAACCATCAAAATCAGTCAAAATTTTCTGAAAATTTTGAAAAAATTCCATACTAGGACTCATTCGCCACCTTGGGCGAATCAATCCTTGTTGGCCCTTGAAACAACATTTTACAGAACTCATAAATATGTTTTTAGGCTTCTGTTTAGTGCCAACCTATATATATTAGTTCCATTTCTATAGCATGCATTTCACTATATCTCACTTAAAATAGTGCATTACATGCATTGTTTCATTTACATTCTTCATGCCATTTTTCAATTGGTGCATAGTGTAATCAGAACATTCCCTTGTTTCATATGTGAATATTGCATTTCATTACATTGCACTTCATTTACTTTTTTCATAACATGTTCTTTAAATGTGCCTTTGATTTGATTAAACATGGATTTTATAAGAATAACACTCCCTCTTATGATTTTTATTTTGATTACAACTATGATGAACATTGCGTAGACCAAAACATTACATTGCCGATTGGTGTGAATGGAGGTGTAGACAATCATAACACACATACTTGTTCTTCTCCCAATACCTCTCCTATTAGTGATGAAGGTATCTTGGTGAAATAAGTTACAAGTCTTGAGGGTCTTGATTGTCCCTTTCCTTATTCCCATTTGGATGGTGTTAGCAAACAAGAACATACAAGAATAGACACCCTTGATCCTCCCTTCCCTAATGCTCCTCCCATTTGGGAAGATCTATTTGAAACTCAAAATGGTCCTTATCTTGATGCCTCTCCTGCTTGTGATGAAGCTACTTTACAAATTTCAACCTTAGATGAACACCTTACAAGCTCTCCTATTATGGTAAACAATATGGAACAAGAGAATGAGACTTTAGAAAAAATAAACAATCCAATAGAATCTTCCCCTAATCCCTCCACTATCACTTATCAAATACATTCAACCATTAATAACCCCCTTAGTGGAGATGAAGTTATTTTGGATGAACCAAACCTTAATTTTCATGAACATGTGGTTTTTTTTTCTCCTACGAACTCTCCTTCTAGGGAGGATATTGTGACCCAAGACAAAGATAATATCCTCTTCAAAGACAATGAAAAATATCACTTATTAAGGGATGTTAAAAATATTCAACCTCACCACATCCTTTACCCACCTTCGCATCTGCTTCATCCTTACAATAAACCTAAACTCATCCTTTACCCACCATCCCATTCCCTTCATCACTCTAATCGACCCTGACACACCCTCTATCACCCTAATGCTAATGTATCGCAACAATCTAGTAATGATACTATTGCTCATACATATAACACTCGAAATAATCCACAACCACCACACCCAACCCCACCCTATTTACCTTTACCCAATCTTCCTAGAGCTCCTCATTACCTCCCTCACATAAAGGAGTATGACCTTATTGAACAATTAAAGAATACTCCTGCCAAGATTTCCCTTTCAGATTTACTTTAGACCTCACCAACTTATCACAATATTCTTCAATCTTCCTTAAACAAAAGCACAATTCCTTCTGGTACAACTCTGAATGATGTAGCAGCTCTCATCCATAAAAAGAATCTTGACATTACCTTCCATCAACATGAGCTCCCTCCTTTGGAGTTGTGTAAACAACATGATGCCTTTATGAACATTACTCAATTCCATCACACAAGTATCAAACACACTCTCATACATAATGGTTCTACCCTTAATGTGTGTAGTGTGAGTCTCCTTGATCAATTAAAATTTGATAGGTCACAAATAATACCTGATTTTGTCTCTATTTGAGGATTTGATAATACAACAGAGAAACCACTTGGTGTAATCACTTTACCTATTATGGTTGGGGTGGTTTCTTTGTGAACTCCTATTCATGTAATGCCTTATGATCTTTTGTACAATCTTCTTTTAGGTAGACCATGGATTCATCAGATGAATGCAGTACCTTCAACCCTTCATCGTATAATGAATTATGTCTATAAGAATAACATTTATCATATTGAAGTAGATCACGATCCTAAAAGTTTCTTGCACCTTGAAAAAGGAACAACAAGTCCTCTGAAAACATTAATTCCAACATCCAACATAGAAATTGACCGCAACAATGAGGAATTTCCATCTAAATTATTTGGTGACGATTGGGGATCCTTAGAATTCACACTTTCATTTATGGGAAAATACATATTCACACAAAAGAAAGATGAGACACAAGAGAAACCAACCATCATGTCAACACAAAATTTGTACAACCTTTCGAAAGCATCTGCCTCAACTACTTTAAACGATAACACACAATACGGGTATGTGCAAGATCATCATGGAAAAAAGAGGCCTTTAAGTGGCAAAAAATTTAGAAAAATCAGAGTTAGACAACTTGACATAAAAATTTAAATAAGTTATCTATATTATTTCAAAAATATGTAAGAATAGAATCTATAGAAAACTGAATGTAGTTTCTAAACTACTAGGTTTGTTTAAAAAAAAAAAATCTATTTGGTGAAAATTTGAAATTTCAATGTAGTGGTACTTAAATTTTAGAGAAAAAATAAGAAGTAGGTGTCTGTCTGACCACCCTAACCACAATAAAATGATAATATTTTTTTATAATATTTTAGTTAAAAGTAGAGGACTCATGCCCCAATGTGATGCATTTTTTTTGTAATTTGTTTCCAAGTAAATAATTAATTATGAATTTTTTATTACAATTTTTTTTAAAATATAAAAACTTGTATGTCTGACCACCTTAACTTGGTCAAAACTTCATGAAATTCAAATTTTATTTTTTTAACCCTATAGTATGTGAAGCATAGAATGTGATGCATGTTTTGGATTCAAAAAATGTGATACCGTTTGAAAGTTATAGATATTTTTCAATCAGCCTATCAATCAGGACTTTAGTCATAATTTGAATGGAAAATGAATAATAATTACTTATTAAATTCAAAGTAAAGAATAATTTATATCGGTAGAAAGATAAGAATATCCTTTAAAAACCATTTTCATTTCATCAATTTTTGTTAAAAAAATAGTCGTCAGCCACATACCCATCATACTTCCACTTTTTGGCCCATCATGATCCTACACATACCCATACACAACAAATTTTGATGAGCACAATAATGAACAACCACCCAATCTAAAAGACATGAAAAAGCTTTATGGAAAAGGTTATGAATTTATGAAATAGCTTGGATATAATGGAAAAGGATGTGGTGCTTGAGAACAAGGTATCCACAACCCTATAGAGCCTAACACACAACAAAAAACTCATGGTCTTGGTTATTGTCATTTGATCGAGATCAACAAGCCTTCACTCAACATCAACAATCTCACACAACACACTCCTAACTCATCCTTCACAACTGGTGGTCTTGAACATCATCCTTCATCCAATATACAACACATAACTACACCTTCGCTTAATGCCAATGTCATCTCACAAAATGTTCATAATTTGAATTCGTTAGATTTTATAACTCCATACAATGGAAAGAATAAAATCTTGCAATCTCGTGACACTTGTGTAATTATGACATTCACTACTAAGAAAGATTTACCTTACACACAAAAGACCACCTTCTCCCATTGATCAAGAGGGTAGCTTGTCGAGACTCCTCCAATATCACTTGATCACCCTCCCTCCAAGAACTCAAAACAAATGTTCTGACAAGACTTCATTTTGTGCCTATTATAGAGTTCATGGTCACTCCACTAATGAATGTCATGCTTTGAGTCATAAAATACAAAAATTTATGGACTTTGGTATGCTTCCCTATGTCAGGGTATCTAATTCCTCTAACTGCTATTGAATTTCACTCTAGCCAATATCGCATTAAAAATTATGGCTCATCCTTATCCTGCATTAAGTGGGGGCAAGGGGTTAAGTATCATTGTCCTTGTATGTAATTTGTCATTGTCTTCTTTTGCTAGTCGTTAACCTTTTCTAAATACATAGGATCAAGCTTGGGATGTGGATGGCATGCCTTCAGTTGGCTCGCATATGACATACTTCTCTCTCTCATGATGTAGCTTATTAGAAACATATGACTTGGCATAGAACTTTCTGGGTAAGCTCTTATGTCTCTCTTCTTCTACTTTAAAGAAATTGCTCTTAGTAAGGGTGCTTGCAAATGCTTTAAAGTGGGGGCATACATCAACACTCAAATTTCATTATGTGATTTATTTCTTCTTGCAATATGTCATTTTCTTGGTGGAGTCATTGGGTTTTATTCTCTCCAAAAGCATGATACTTCTTTTACATTTATCCTCTCTTAGAGACATTGAGCATAATGTTCCCTAAGATGAGACCTTGCATGAATTAAACAAAATATCTTTGAACAATCCTTACATTTTTCTACATTAACAATGTCTATGAGTGTCTTGCATATGAAGTTTTGCTTACATCATAGAGCTCAAACCATCATTTTTCTTTGTGGCACCTTGTTAAATTTATCAGTAGGTATAACTTTGATATGGTTGAGCAGGATGCCCACCTAGTGGCATGACTTTTCCCCATAGCCACTTTTATGTTTGTGAGTGCATACCAACTAGTGTCTGTATCTTACCTTTTGGGGTTTCTCACCCCATGGACAACTAGTTTTGTGGCCCTAGAGTGAGTATACCTTTGGACTTTCTCACTTGGCAGACAACCAAGAAATTCCATCGGCCCATAGTGAGTACATCTTTTCTACATCATCTTTCATTCTCTTCATTCTTGTCATTGCATGATTTTGTATCTTGGGGGCTTTACTTAGGATCATGGATCCTATGGGCTTGGCCACCTTCTTTGATCTCTGTCATTCTTTGTCATATGCATCAGGGTATGTGTAGGATCATCATGGAAAAAATAGGCCCTTAAGTGGCAAAAAATTCAGAAAAATCAAAGTTAGGAAACTTGACGTAAAAATTTGAATAAGCTATCTATATTATTTCAAAAATATGTAAGAATAGAATCTATAGAAAATTGAATTTAGTTTCTAAACTAATAGGTTTTTTTTTTTTAATAAAATCTATTTGGTGAAAATTTGAAATTTCAATGTAGTAGTACTTAAATTTCAGGGAGAAAATAAGAAGTAGGTGTCTATTTGACCACCTTAGCCACAATAAAATGATAATATTTTTTTATAGGATTTTAGATATAAGTAGAGGACTCATGGCCTGATGTGATGCATATTTTTTTTTCCAAATAAATAATTAATTATGGATTTCTTTTTACAAATTTTAAAAATATAAAAAATTGTGTGTCTAACCACCTTAAATTGGTCAAAACTTCATGAAATTCAATTCTTTCTTTTTAATCCTATAGTATGTGAAGCATAGAAAGTGACGCATGTTTCAGATTCAAAAAAATTGATACCATTTGAAATCTATACATGTTTTTCTATCAACCTATCAATCAAGACTTTAGTCATAATTCAAATAGAAAATGAATAATAAGTATTTATTAAATTCAAAGTAAAGCATGATTTATATTGGTGGAAATTTGAGAATCTCCTTTATAAACCCTTTTTGTTTCATCAATTTTGGGTAAAAACGAAGTTGTCAGCCACATACCCTACACATACCAATCATATCGCCACTATTTGGCCCATCATGATCCTACACATTCCCATCTATGCAAGAGGATCTCTCTCGAATGTCTAATTTAGTGTGAGTTTGAAGTAGGTTCATCCTCTCACTAAAGTGGGGGCTAAATGTGTCATTGGAAAAAGGACTTGACATGGGATTAATTCATGATAATTGGACTTAATGAGGTCTTAATCTAGTGTTGTGAGGCATTTTATGCATCCACACTAGGTCTTGGACCCTTACAAATTTAATATGCTTTTAACGATATCTTGCAAAGGTATTGTAAAGTGTCATTAAAAACTTTCACGCTTTTCTAGACTTAATAAACCCATTTTCTCCTAATTCAACATTACAAAATGTGTTCAATAACATTATTACATCAATCTAGAAGGTTTTTGAATTAAACTTAATGTTAAACTACTGTTGTAATGTGTCTTGCACATTCACATTGGTTCTTGTGCATTCCTAGGTTGTGTGGACCTCTTTTTAGTGTTGTAAAGTGTATTTAATTACACTTTCACATTGAGTTCTATGTTCCAAGACCTATTTGACATTTACATCATCACTAATAGTCCCCTATTAACCCATATTGTGCATCTTGAGGTTCAAATTGATCAAATACTCGACAAAATTGCAATCTAAACCTTATTTCCTTATTCCTCAGCCTCTTAGCTATCAAATTGGCCCATGTGGGACCCATTTTCCATGCATGGTGAATTGGTCCCATCTTGGTGGGACCCATTCACCATGTGTGAAAAATGAGTCCTATCTGGTCCCCATTTTGACCTTTGAGTGGGAAAAAGTGAAATTTAAAGTTTATTTTCACTACATGTCAGCCTGTGATGAGGTATTATCAGGTACTAAGGCGCAATTTTCTATAAATAAGTGTTTTTATCATCATTTTATATATAAAAACTCATTTTTACATCTCTTATCATTAATTCATCATCTATCTTCTCATCCAATTCAAGCAACTTAGGGTTTTGTCATTGCAAGTCATTGAGAAAGCTTCTAAGGACATTCAAAGGCCGAATCTTCCTCCATTGTTGAAAACTTCCAAGATAAATCATAATGGAAAGGTAATCTACTCCATTGTTACATGTTTCATTCACTTATTTCATCATTTTGGTTTAAGTACCTAAATGGGGTTTTACTTAGGCAAACCCCCATACCCTAACATTCAACAAATCTCTCTTTTGTCTTGTTTGTATGTAGATTTAGGACTCTTGGATACTTAGAAATCAATGAAGATCAATTTGAAAAGTAATTCAAGTCATCTCTCCATCATTCAAGTCAAAATAAAATAAAATAAAATAACATTTTTCAAACCCGAATTCGACAGTTTCGGAAGCGGACACCTATAGGGCATCAAAGTGCAGATCAAAAGCTTCAAAATCCACTTTTGAAAATCCAAAAATTCAAAAGTAGACTCATTCAACATGGGTGGAAAATTAGTCCCACCCCAAGGTCATTTTTTGGATTTTAACATTTTTGAGTGCCCTTTTGTCAAAAATGAGCTCTGGTACAATTTGGCAGAACTAGGACTGATTCACCCAGAATGGCGAATGAGTCCCACCAAGCCTGAATTTCAGCATCAAGAGCATTTCAAAAGTAATTTCTAGTCTCCATCCACATTCCAGGTGCACACTTTCAGTTTGGTTCATTTTTTTTAAGTTTTGCATTCATTCCTAGTTCATTGTTGCATTACACAATGTGTTTTCAAACAAGTTGTTTTCCTTTAGTTTCTATTCATTAGTCAATAAATATCATTTTTTTCATGCATTCAAGCATTGTATCTAGGCATATTCCATACTTATTCTATCCATATTGCATTGATTTTGAATGTAACATAAGCATTTTTGGCCCATCTTTCTCCTTCTAGATGAAAAACCCTAGGAGAGGTAGAAAGCAAGTGGGTGCCAAAAATATATGTTTTAGTAATGTCAACACTAAATTTGGAAGAAAAATCACAAGCATCTAGCTCATCTACTCTAGAAGAAGACACAAGCTATACAATAAACTTTGGTGAGATAGATTATCAACAACCACCAAACTTGAAAGAAATGGAAAGACTTTACAGAAAAGGCTATGAGTTCATAAAACAACTTGGTTATAGTGGAAAAGGATGTAGAATGAAAGAACAAGGCATTCATGTTCCTAAAAAACCTAATACACAAGAAACAAAAAGTGGATTGGGATATTACCCTTCTAAGATCACACAAGCAACACAAAGACCCCCACTAAACATCAACACCGTCATGTGTAATCCTAAAGCAACTCTCACCTTGAAGCATTCAGAATTGATTGATACATCTTGTGAAGCATCATTGGATTTTTTCAAAGATGATGAATCCTTGAAGGAGGGTATATGCAGGATCATCATGGAAAAAATAGGCCCTTAAGTGGCAAAAAATTTAGAAAAATCAGAGTTAGGTAACTTGACGTAAAAATTTGAATAAGTTATCTATATTATTTTAAAAATATGTAAGAATAGAATCTATATAAAATTCAATGTAGTTTCTAAACTAATATGGTTTTTATAAAAAAAAGAAAATCTATTTGGTGAAAACTTGAAATTTCAATGGAGTAGTACTTAAATTTCAAGGAAGAAATAAGAAGTAGGTGTCTGTTTGACCACCCTAACCACAATAAAATGATAATTATTTTTTATAAGATTTTAGATATAAGTAGAGTACTGATGTCGATGTGATGCATATTTTTTGTAATTTTTTTTCAAGTAAATAATTAATTATGATTTTTTATTACAACTTTAAAAAAATATAAAAACTTGTATGTCTAACCACCTTAACTTGGTCAAAACTTCATGAAATTAATTTTTTCCTTTTTTAATGCTATAGTATGTGAAGCATAGAATGTGATGCATGTTTTGGATTCAAAAAATTTGATACCATTTGAAAGCTATAGATGTTTTTCAATTAGCCTATCAATCAAGACTTTAGTCGTAATTTGAATAGAAAATGAATTATAATTACTTATTAAATTCAAAGTAAACCATAATTTATATTGGTGGAAAGATGAGAATCTCTGTTAAAAACCCTTTTCGTTTCATCAATTTTGGGTAAAAAAATGTCATCAGCCACATAACCATCATATTGCCACTTTTTCACCCATCATGATTCTACACATACCCAGGAAATATTGGGAGTTTATGAAAAACCATTTACTCCTCCTAAAAAGAAATGGGTTACATGTGCAATGATTAGTACTAAGGAAAAATACGGAGAAGAGAAAAGTAATGAGAGTGACAAGAAAAATGGAGAATACAACCCTGAATTCCCAAAACAAAATTCACTTCCTTTAGAAGATACCATGGACATACCGATGGATATTAACAATGAAGAAAAATTGATTAAGATAGGAAAGTGCCTTGATGATGAATAACAAGAGGACCATACAGCTTTACTTCATGACTTTCCTAAACTTTTTGCTTGGACTTATTCAGATAAGTCAAGAATTGACCCTAAGATTGTAACACACAACATAGTCCTCACTGAAAATGCTAAACCTGTTGGAAAAAAGATTTGAAAGATGAACCCTAAGATAGCCTTGTTAGTTAAGGCTGAGATTGAGAAGCTACTCAAAGCTAGTTTTATACGTCCTATAGATTATTCTCCTTGGATCTCAAACATTGTCGTAGTCACCAAACTAGACTTGATCATATTAGGATTTGTACGCAATTTTGAGATTTAAATAAAGCATCTTTAAAAGATGACTTTCCCCTTCCTAATATTGACATGATAGTAGACTTGACTGTGGGACATGCTTAGTTGTCATTCATGGATGGATTTTTTGGATATAATCAAATCTTTATTAACCCTCAAGATCAATACAAAAAAACATTTACAACAGCTTAGGGAACATTTTGTTGGGTCATGATACCTTTTGGATTGAAGAATGCGGGTTTGACATATCAATGAGCTATTACATTGATATTTCATGATTACATACATAAGATTTTGGTAGATTATGTTGATGATATTTTAGGAAAATCCTTAACTCAAAAATATAATGTGAATATCCTTTGAAAGATCTTTGAGTGAATGCAAAAATATAACATGAGATTGAACCTGAAAAAGTGTTTCTTTGGTGTAGATAGTGGAAATTTTCTAGGTTTTATCCTATGTCACAGAGGCATTGAGTTAGACATGAAGAAAATCGATGTCATAGTTAACATGACACCTCCCAAAAACATTTTTCAGCTACGCACTTTACAAGGAATAATTCAAGCTATCTAACATTTTGTAGCATCCTTAGCATATCAAATATTACCATTTACACATCTCCTTAAGAAAGAAGTTTAGTTTAATTGGAATGAGGATTGTAAATAGGATTTTCAGACTTTTACATATTACCTTGCTACTCCACCTATTTTACAACCCGCTATGAAAAATAAACCATTCATCCTATATACAATAGCATCTACCCAAGCTCTCTCAACATTGTTGGCTCAACAAGATTAAAATTGTAAAAAGCATCTTGTTTATTATATTAGTTGAACTTTAATTGATTATGAGACATGATACAAAATGATAGAGAAACAATGTTTGGCTCTTGTATTCGCTACTAGTATGTTGTGAAATTACTTATTGAATGTTAAAATACATGTGATAACGAAGTTTGATCCTCTAAAACATCTCTTTTCTAATACTGATTTATTAGGACATTTAGCTAAATGGGTTATGTTGTTGACTGAGTTTGACTTTAAGTTTGTTTCACAAAAATCAATTAAAGGACAAGCCTTGACCAACTAGTTTGCTAACGTCCTTCCCCCTAGCATTACCCAATGAAGAAGCATTTCCTAATGAGAGTGTGTTGACCATTCAGGAACTTGAAAATACATGGGAATTATATTTTGATGGATCTAAGTCTAGAACAGGCTCTAATGCAGGAGTTATAATAGTTCTGCTTCAAGGAAAACCTATTCCGTTATCATATTGGTTAAATTTCCTATGCACAAACAATACCCCAAAGTATGAAGAGTTGATTTTTTGATTACGTACCACTTTAACTCTGGGAGCCCAAGACATTAAAGTATTTGGTGATTCACAATTATTCATTAAAAAAATGAATGAAACATATCAAGCGAAGCATGAAAAAATATTGAAATATAAGGATCTCACAATGAGTTTGTTAGATAAGTTTTATTCATTTACCATTGACAACATCCTACGAAAAGATAATCGACATGTGGATGCAATGGTGAGTGTGACTTCTTTGATACTCCTCAATACCCTTCAAAAGATTTCACATTTTTTGTCCATACAATTATGAAAACATCAGTTGATTCTAAAGAAAATGAAGTATTAGCAGTCACCATGGAAAGCTCTAGTGAATGGTTGGAAACTTGTTTCTACGTATATAATTCATGTCGATGTGTTGTATCAGAGGTCCTTTGATGGTCTCTTTCTTAGATTCCTGTTGTGCATGTTTTGCACACACGCCCCGCCGTAGGCAGGGACCCCCTTTTTTGCTCTCGACAGGCTGCTTGGCTCCTGTCTTGTTTTGCATGCCCCATTTATAACCCCAAATTGGTCATGTGCCATCAAATGATCAAATTCCCCTACCCAAATTCCCCTACATAGGGTATTCAAATATGCGGAGAAATAAAGTCCCCCATCCCCTTTTTGCCTTTTTTCTTGCTTTGGCTATTTAGAAACATCCGTGAACCCCCATCGATCTGGTTTTCACATTTTTGACTTTGGAGCCAATTTTTTGGTGGATCTAGGATGTGTTTGAAGTGCATAAATGAACTACCAATGTTTCGTCAACATTCCGTTAAGTTTCGATAACTTTCCCTCTGGAATTCCCTTCCTCGGCTATTTGGAAACATCTGCGGACCCCCTGTCACTCCTGTTTCCACAATTTTGACTTTGGGGGAAACCTTTTTTGGATCCAGGATGTGTTTGAAGTGCGTAAATGAATTTCCAAGGTTTTGTTAACGTTTCATTAAGTTTTGATCATTTCAGAACTTTACCTCCAGAATTCCCTTCCTCCTTGGCTGTTTAGAAACATCCGTGGACCCCCGTCACTCCCATTTCCTCATTTTTGACTTTGGGGGAAACCTTTTTTGGATCCGGGATGTGTTTGAAGTGCGTAAATGAACTGCCAAGGTTTCGTTAACGTTCCATTAAGTTTCAATTGTTTCAGAACTTTACCTCCGGAATTCACTTCCTCCTTGGCTGTTTAGAAACATTCGTAGACCACCGTCACTCCCGTTTCCTCATTTTTGACTTTGGGGTCACCCTTTTTTGGATCTGGGATGTGTTTGATGTGCTTAAATAAACTGCTAAGGTTTCGTCAAAGTTTGGTTAAATTTTGGTGGTTTCGGAGCTTTGTCCCCCTTTTGCCGTTTTGGAACTTCGGGCGGCCACCTTCCTTTCGGCCTCCGGAGCCTGACCCCTCCGTGGCCATTTTCGGGGCTCTGCCTCTCCGTGGCCATTTTGGAACTTCCGGCAGCCACCTCCCTTTCTACCAAGAGCCCCTTCCGCGGGCCATTTTCGGCTCTCCTCCGACTGTTTTAGAACTTTGGGGGCCACCTCCTTCCGCTCGAGCCCGCCCCTCAGAGCCTGGCCTCCTCACTGGGGCATTTTGAAACTTCGCAACCACCTCTTCCAACTCGAGCTGCCCTCCATGGCCGTTCGGGCTCGCCTTCTGGGCCATTTTGAAACTCCGGCGCTACTCTCCTTCCGGCCGAGTCCGGCCCCTCGTGGCCGTTCCCCGCTTCCATGGCCATTTTGAACTTCCGCGCCACTCTTCCGGTTTGAGCCCGCCCTCCATGGTCAAGTTCCGGACTCTGCTTCCATGGCCATTTTGAACTCGGCCCACCTCCTTTCCGGGTTTCTGCCCCGCTCGCTTCAGGTAGGGGCTCCGCTTCCATGGCCGTTTGGAACTCTGGCCACCTCCTCCTTCCGCCCTAACCTCTGCGGCGGTTTCGGGAGTCCGCCCCTCTTTGCCATTTGGAACATCTGGCGGCCATCTCCTTCTCGCCCTCTGGAACTCGGGCCCTCTGTGGCCGTTTCCGGGAGCCTGTCTCCTTCCCAGCTGTTTTGAACATCTGAGAACCTCCCTTCTTCCTGGCTATTTTTTAACATTCGGGAGCCTGCCTCCTTCCCGGCTGTTTTGAACATCTGGGACCCCGCCTTCTTCTCGACTGTTTTGACTTCCGTTCGCTATCTTCCTTCTAGCTTTCTTTCGCTATCTTTTCGCCCTCTGGCGCTCGCACCCTTGAGGCATGCATTAATGTTTATGGTCCAAATAAGCTCTAAATATGAATATCAAGATATTTTGATGATGCATGGATAGATCTAACTGGGAATTTGTAGGTTTGACTGACATTCTCCTTAACTCATATATAAATGCACTTACGACACTTCATGTTTGCAAGAGTCAAGAAGCCTTCTGTAAGTCTATCGAAGAGGCCCATTGAGAGAGTTGTCCTACCTTTTTCCAGATGATGATGATTTCTAAGGAGTTTTCTGCTCAAATTAGGGGCCACCAATTTATTGATGCCAATCGTCGAAAGGCTCATTTGATCAAAGGGAGAACATTACAAGACCATCAAGCAAAAGACAACTTTCAGGTAGTTTTAGCTACAGTGAAAAGGGAAATCAACTAACCAAAATTGCTACAGTAACTGGCACTAGATGAAAAAACAAAGAAAAAATAAGGAATGTATTTTAAATTGCTAGATAATGGAGGGTAGGTGAAACCCTATTATAATTGAATCTGGGCCATTCGATGTAATTGAATCCTAGCCATTTATTTGGGCTTTGAAAACCTATAAATAGGGGTTTGCCCCTCATTTGTAAGGGTTGGAGAGCTGTTGTAAAAGGCATTTGCAGCAATAGAAGACAGCATTGCATGATTTTATGGATGTTCTCTTTGATTTTGCTCATCTTGCATGCATGGTTCACCTTCCATGTTAGTTTTGGTGTTAGTTTTTTTGAATGGAAGTGGTGATGGTGATTGTTGTTTTAGTATTTCATAGATTTCCAGCTCATGCTTTTTTTGGTTCATTGATGATGAGTCACTTTGCAAAGCTAGTCTGAGCTCATTACTTCATTGCTGCAACTGAGTTTGATTGCATGTACATGGTGTGTGTATGCAATTTGAAAATCTTTAGTGCTTAGAAGATTGCGCTGGTTTTGTGCAACTGTGGGTTTCTCTTGGCCAAGCAAAACCTAGTTTAGGAAGTCTGTCTACTTTAGTAGCCACCATTGTTACGGTTCATTCGTAGCTTAGGACTAGAATAGCTTTCTTAACCCTTCTCTTTTTGCTATTTCTTTTAATCCTTGGTTAGAGTAGGATCCAAAGCATCACCATGAAGCTAAATCAGATGAATTTGATGAGTTTCAACTTGCTATTTTGAGTTTACATCCACTGTTCATTCACTTCCAGCACTTTGAAACTGCATTTGCAAATCCAAATTCTCCACTTTGTAACTCATCCGTAAGTCTGCCTTGTGATTCCAGCAAATCACATCAAACAACTGAGATGTTCCAAGCACTGTCAAGACCTAACATTAGAGACCTTGGGATAGTGTTTGACAATCTGATTATGGAAGATTGTCTTTCAAGAGAGGTAGTGCACCTACGCACTGCCTGTGTTGAAAAGTGCATAAAAAACACATCAACAGAATTGGTGCTAGAAGGAGGGCTGACACGTTGGGAATACAAAGCTGAAGGTTGGAAGTGATTCATTTTATGCCCTCCTCCTCCTACTGCCATCGACACAACTGGCGCTAGAAGGAGGGCATGACATGTTGAGGCTACAAAGCTGAAAGTTGGAAATCGAAAGGAGCACTCGTAAAGAAGAAATCTGAGATAGGGAGATCTGTTTCAATGCTAAAAATCAAAAAAAAATTAAGGCAAAATAAGCTGAGTCAAAATGGAGCAGCATGCACAAATTGACATCACTCAGCTGCATACAAATTTGAACAAGAGACTAAAGAACCCATTGCAGCAATTTGTGTTGGCGGATAGATGTCGGATCCATTGCACTTGCAGGCATAGTGAATTGGGGTGTCTAACATTCTTGGACAAAATTGAGAAGGTCTTGCAAGGAGAAATTCCCTTTTGGGAAATATATCAGCCTTTAACCCTTGCAGACTCGGAGGAAGAATTGACAACCATGGCAACCAAGGAATTCAAGGAGCTAATCCAAGAACATTTGAGCAGCAAGGATGGACCAAGATTAAAGGAAATATTGATGTCAAGATGGTGCAGATTTCACAATGCACCCCACTCTGAATTCACTTGCTCATCATGCACAAATGTCATCGCCCAAGTCAAGGATCATGTGCACAAGTTGGAGCAGCCATCTCCTAGTAAAGGGGACTCATGCCATGAGGTGGGAAAGTTGTTGGAAGCTTGAAGACAATACACCACAGATGAATCAAGAAATCTGACACAAGCTAGTGCTGGGATAGCAGGCATAGAGGATTAGATCCAAAAGGAAGAGGATAATTACCTTAGGACAACAAGCTACCTTGATGAACAATCAGCTAGAAACAGATCAGAAATTTGTTCCTCTATTGAAGAAAAGCAGTCCCCTGCTCTAGAAGACGGATTGTCAGTTGAAGATGAATCAAAAGAGTTTACAGTAGTGTATGCTGGGGCAACAAATGAAGATATTGAAAATCAGAAAGAGGAAAAGGTTGGCAGCCTTGGGACAATAGAGAATGATGGAAAAGAAATAAGCGAGATTATATTAGAGGACCTCTCCTTCATGAATGAAAATGATCAAGCATCTGAAAATGCGGATTTGGAGGAGTGGGAACAACCACTTGCCACAGTTGTCTACTATTCACCTTCCTTCTCAAATGATGATGAAGACCCACTGGTGGAAAGATATGACCAACTCGTCTCAAGACTAGTGAGGGATTGGACTGAGTTGAAATACTAAGTGGATTTGGAGATATTGCTGCTCCCAAATTGGTTCAGACTTCATGATTCATCACATTTGAAGCTCACATGTAACCTATGCCAAGAGGCCATCAAACAAGTCAAAGAACAAGCAAGGCAGCCAAGTACCCAACCTCCTCTACTTGCTGCCCATATCGAAGGACAAGACCAAGAGCCTGAATCGAGTGATGGCTCAGCTGAAAGTAGGGCTCAAAAGGATGTTGGGTTAGCAATAGAAGAAGGACAACAATACAATCTTAGACTTCTGAGCGATGAAGTAGATCAAGCAAGAATGTTGTCCACCAGTCATCAAGAATTTCCTCTTGAAGAGCATTTGCACACCATGAACGATAGGCTTTATGCTGAGTCTTTGGAGGGAAATTGTGTAGTAGAATTTAGTCCCCTTGATGAGGTGCCATCAATTGATGACTTCTTTCCATTGGGAGCTGCACTATGGAGGTATGCTCATGCCGAGGAAGAGCACATCCCAGAAGACGATAGTGATGAATACATACTCTTTGAGCCCCCGAATAGTGATGCACTAGAGTTTCCAGATTGGGAGAGGAGCTCCTTCTCCATTTATAGCGATAGTGAGCAAGAGGAAACGAGTGAACGTCATGATGAGATACATGAACATCAAAAAAAAAAGACAAAGGCAGAGGTGCTAAGATAGTTGCTAACAGAGATAATGCACTTGACCAACTACAAGATGCAACTTTGAGTCCTTCTGCCATGATCGTTGTTGATCCTCCTTCGTATTTAGATGGCTCCAATAGGATAGATTCGCATATGTCATCGTCCCATAATACTGAACATCATGAAAATAAGGCTGACACTTGGGAAAGGAGATGGGACAGCATGCTGCCCCTTGAAGACAGCAATCAAGAAGAAGTTTTGGCAACGAAAACCCAGGTAGATGAGGTGTATTTCCTCAAGGAACAACCAGTGGAGGTTGTGGATCCCATTGGTGGATTGAAAGAGCTATTTGCTGCCCCATCCTCCTAGCCTTATTCCAGCTTAATGTCTGAAGTGTTGCACCCTCCACCGTGCCCACCCGAGGCTGCCAATGCAACGACCAAGGATGTTATGCTTGCTCTCAACTGTCCAATACTGCCACCTCCGTGTGATGACATCCAGGTTTTATCCCTCTTGCCTCTATCATTTCTCATAACTGCACTTATTATTTTGATTATGGGAATAAGGGAAAACAAACATGTTTATGGATTAACCATGGGTTTGGCGAGCCTCCTCAATTGCTGATTTTTCATGATAATGTGATTGAACTTGAGTTCTGTAACATTGAATTTCTTTTTTCAGAATATAAAGAAAAGTTTGCATGGTTAAGAACGATAACAATTGTGTGTTTTCTCGTGCATGCATTACAAAATCCAATGAATTTTAATATTGGTTTGTCGTGCCTAAACATAAAGCTTTGTAAATATCTTTGTACATAGCTTGTTTTTTAATAGTATAGGTTTCCTGTAAATACTCCGCTTTCCTGCTTTCCTTAGGTTAGTTGGTGTGTGTAGGTTGCTCACTTTGTAGACTGTTTTCCTTTCATTTGCTTTTGCTTTGTTGCTACTTTGCTTGGGGTCCCTTTGCTTTTAGCTAGGCACATCTGTGCGCAGAACCATACTTATCGCCTGGGGTTGTTCTATGTATTTTTTTGTCAAACTCTAATCAAGTCTTCAGAGTGGATGGTGAAGGTCTTTTGTTAGTGTCAAGTGATCTGGGTGTTTAATTCGAAGAGGATAAGTTATTGGTTTAGTCTGACTTTGACATATTATGAAATATTATAGCTCTTACACATCTTAAGAATTCGACGATCACTATAGAGCCTTTTGTGAAGTCTAGTTAAGTGAAAAATCTAAAATTCTGCTTCAGTGCCACTGTGATTCTTACCCCTGAGTGTGAGCTTCAATGCTTGCGGGTTGAAATAAAAGAGCTAAAAAGAGAAAAGAAAGAAATAAAGAAAACACTAAAAATTAAAAGAAAGGAAAATTCAACTTTTTAGGGGTATCCAAGCAACTCTACCGGGGCTATGGACGCCCAACAGGCAGTAGAGCAATGTTTGGGAGAATCACAGTGATAACCTCGTCGGGGCTATAGATGCCTGACTGGCAGCGAGGCAATGTCCCAGATGCTTTTGGAGTTAGAATAAACTACCTAGCTTAACTGAACAGAGCTTGGGTTCCTATAGCAACTGAAGAATGGGAATTAACGCAATTGCATACACTTGGATTTTCAGCATACTGAAGGTTGGGTTGGCTAATGGTTTTGATCCTTTGGTTGGGCATCTGGTTTGTTTTCCCTAGCGTGAAGGTCGAAACCAGAGATTCTGGGTTCATGATTCCAGTTTGTCATCAAAATGCTTTCGAGCATTTCCCTAGCGAGTCACCATTTGTTGTGCATGTTTTGCACACACGCCCCGCCGTAGGCAGGGACCCCCTTTTTTTACTTTCGACAGGTTGTTTTGCTCTTGTCTTGTTTTGCGTGCCCCATTTCCAACCCCAAATTGGTCATGTGCCATCAAATGATCAAATTCCCCTACCCAAATTCACCTACATGGCGTATTCAAATCTGTAGAGAAATAAAGTCCCCCATCCCCTTTTTGCCTTTTGTCTTGCTTTGGTTGTTTAGAAAAATCCGTGAACCCGCATCGATCCGATTTTCACATTTTTGAATTTGGGGCCAACTTTTTGGTGGATCTAGGATATGTTTGAAGTGCGTAAATGAACTGCCAAGGTTTCGTCAACATTTCATTAAGTTTTGATGGTTTCAGAACTTTCTCTCATGAATTCCCTTCCTCCTTTGTTGTTTGGAAACATCCGCAGACCCCCGTCACTCTTGTTTCCAAAATTTTGACTTTGGGGGAAACCTTTTTTGGATCCCGGATGTGTTTGAAGTGTGTAAATGAACTGCCAACGTTTTGTTAATGTTTCATTAAGTTTCGATCGTTTCAGAACTTTACCTCTGGAATTCCCTTCCTCCTTGGCTGTTTAGAAACATCTGTGGACCCCCGTCGCTCCTGTTTCCTCATTTTTGACTTTGGGGGAAACTTTTATTGGATCTTGGATGTGTTTGAAGTGCATAAATGAACTGCCAAGGTTTTGTTAATGTTTCATTAAGTTTTGATCATTTCAGAACTTTAACTCTGAAATTCCCTTCTTCCTTGGCTGTTTGGAAACATCCGTGGACCAGCGTCACTCAAGTTTTCTCATTTTTGACTTTGGTGCCACCCTTTTTTGGATCTGGGATGTGTTTGATTTGCTAAAATTAACTGCCAAGGTTTCCTCAAAGTTTCGTTAATTTTTGGTGGTATCAGAGCTTCGTCCCCCTTTTGTCATTTTGGAACTTCTGGCGGCCACCTCCCTTCCGGCCTCCAGAGCCCGAACCCTTTGTGGCCGTTTCCGGGGCTCCGCCTCTCCATGGCTGTTTTGGAACTTCCGGCGGCCACCTCCCTTTCGGCCTCCGGAGCCTGACCCCTCTATGGCCATTTCAGAACTTCTGGCTGCCACCTCCCTTCCAGCCTCCAGAGCCCGGCCCCTTCGTGGCCATTTCTGGGGCTCTACCTCTTCGTGGCCGTTTTGGAACTTCCAACGGCCACCTCCCTTCTGGCTTCCGGAGCCCGGCCCCTCCATCACCATTTTCGGGGCTCTACCTCTCTGTGGCCGTTTTGGAACTTCCGGCAGCCACCTCCGTTCCAGCTTCCGAAGCCCGGCCCCTGGGTGGCTGTTTCTAGGGCTCCGCCTATCCGTCGCTGTTTTGGAACTTCTGGCAGCCACCTCCCTTCCGGCCTCTAGAACCCAGGTCCTCCGTGGCCATTTTTGGGAGTCCGTCCCTCTTTGGCCGTTTGGAACATCCGGCGGCCATCTCCTTCCCACCCTCTAGAACCCGGGGCCTCCGTGGCCATTTCTGGGAGCCTGTCTCCTACCCGGCTATTTTGAGCATCCGGGAGCCTCCCTTCTTGCTGGCTATTTTTAACATCCGGGAGCCTACCTCCTTCCCGGCTGTATTGAACATCTGGGACCCCGTCTTCTTCTCGGCTATTTTGGCTTTCTTCTACTGTCTGCCTTCTAGCTTTCTTTCACTGTCTTCCCTCCCTCTAGTGCTCGCACCCTTGAGGAACGCATTAATGTTTATGGTCCAAATGAGCTCAAAATATGAATATCAAGATATTTTGATGATGCATGGATAGATCTAACAGACAATTTGTAGGTTTGACTTACATTTTCCTTAACTCATGTATAAATGCACTTACGACACTTCATGTTTGCAGGAGTCAAGAAGTCTTCCGTAGGTCTATCAAAGAGGCCCATTGAGGGAGTTGTCCTACCTTTTTCCAAATGATAATGATTTCTAAGGAGCTTTTTGTTCAAATCAGGGGCCACCAATCCATTGATGCCAATCGTCGATGGGCTCATTTGATCAAAGGGAGAACATTGCAAGCACATCAAGCAAAAGACAACTTTCAGACAGTTTTAGTTACAGTGAAAAGGGAAATCAGCTAAATGACAAAATTGCTACAGTAACTGGCACTAGATGACAAAATAGAGAAAAGACAAGGAATGTATTTTAAATTGCTAGATAATGGAGGGTAGGTGAAACCCTATTGTAATTGAATCTGGGCCATTCGATGTAATTCATCCGAGCCATTCATTTGGGCTTTGGAAAACTATAAATAGGGGCTTACCCCTCATTTTTAAGGGTTGGAGAGCTGTTGTAAAAGGAATTTGTAGCAAAACAAGACAACATTGCATGATTTTATGTATGTTCTATTTGATTTTGCTCATCTTGCATGCATGGTTCACCTTCCATGTTAGTTTTGGTGTTATTTTTTTTGAATGGAAGTGGTGATGGTGATTGCTCTTTTAGTATTTGATAGATTTTTAGCTCATGCTTTTTTTGGTTGATTGATGATGAGTCACTTTACAAAGCTATTTTGAGCTCATTACTTCATTGTTGCAACTTAGTTCGATTTCATGTACATGGTGTGTGTATGCAATTTGAAAATATGTGGTCCTTAGAATATTGCACTGGTTTTGTGCAACTATAGGTTTCTCTTGGCCAAGCAAAACCCAGTTTAGGAAGTCTATCTACTTTAGCAGCCACCATTGTTATTGTTCATTCGTAGCTTAAGATTAGAATAGCTTTCTTAACCCTTCTCCTTTTGATGTTTCTTTTAATTCTTGGTTAGAGTAGGATCCAAAGCATCATTATGAAGCTAAATCAGATGAATTTTATGAGTTTCAACTTGCTGTTTTGAGTGGACAACCACTATTCATTCACTTCCAGCACTTTGAAACTGCATTTGCAAATCCAATTTCCCCACTTTGTAACTCATCCGTAAGTCCGCCTTATGATTCTAGCAAATCACATCAAACAACTGAGATATTTCAAGCACTGTCAAGACCTAACATTAGAGACCTTGGGATAGTGTTCTACAATCTGATTGTGGAATATTGTCTTTCAAGAGAGGCAGTGCACCTACGCACTGCCTATGTTGAAAAGTGCATAAAAAACACATCAACAGAACTGGCGCTAGAAGGAGGGCTGACACGTTGGGAATACAAAGCTGAAGGTTGGAAATGATTCATTTTATGCCCTTCTCCTCCTAATGCCATCAACACAACTGGCGCTAGAAGGAGGGCATGACATGTTGAGGCTACAAAGCTGAAAGTTAGAAATCGAAAGGAGCACTCGCAAAGAAGAAATCTGAGATAGGGAGATTTGTTTCAATGTTAAAAATCAAAAAAAAATTAAGGCAAAATAAGCTGAGTCAAAATGGAGCAGCATGCACAAATTGACATCACTCAGCTGCATACAAATTTGAACAAGAGACTAAAGAAGCCATTTCAGCAATTTCCGTTGGCGGATAGATGTCGGATCCATTACACTTGGAGGCATAATGAATTGGGGTGTCTAACATTCTTGGACAAAATTGAGGTCTTGTAGGGAGAAATTCCCTTTTGGGAAATATATCAGCCTTTAACCCTTGCAGACTCAGAGGAAGAATTGACAACTATGCCAGCCAAGGCATTCAAGGAGCTAATCCAGGAACATTTGAGCAGCAAGGATGGACCAAGATTGGAGGAAATATTGATGTCAAATTGGTGCAGATTTCACAATGCACCCCATTCTGAATTCATTTTCTCATAATGCACAAATGTCATCGCCCAAGTCAAGGATCATATGCACAAGTTGGAGCAGCAATCTCCTAGTAAAGGGGACTCATGCCATGAGGTGGGAAAGTTGTTGGAAGCTCGAGGACAACACACCACAGATGAATCAAGAAATATGACACAAGCTAGTGTTGGGATAGCAGACATAGAGAATTAGATCCAAAAGGAAGAGGATAATTACCTTAGGACAACAAGCTACCTTGATGAACAATGAGCTAGAGACAGATCAGAAATTTGTTCCTCTGTTGAAGAAAAGCATTCCCCTGCTCTAGAAGATGGATTGGTAGTTGAAGATGAATCAAAAGAGTTTACAGTAGTGTATGCTGGGGCAATAAATGAAGATATTGAAAATCAGAAAGAGGAAAAGGTTGACATCCTTGGGACAATAGAGAATGATGGAAAAGAAATAAGCGAGATTATATTAGAGGACCTCTCCTTCATGAATGAAAATGATCAAGCATCTGAAAATGCAGATTTGGAGGAGCGGGAACAACCACTTGCCACAGTTGTCTACTATTCACCTTCCTTCTCAAATGATGATGAGGACCCACTGGTGGAAAGATATGACCAGCTCGTCTCGATACTAGTGAGGGATTGGACTGAGTTGAAATACCAAGTAGATTTGGAGATATTGCTGCTCCCAAATTGGTGCAGACTTCATGATTCATCACATTTGGAGCTCACATGTAAGCTATGCCAAGAGGCCATCAAACAAGTCAAAGAACAAGCAAGGCAGCCAAGTACCCGACCTCCTCTACTTACTGCCCATATCGAAGAACAAGACCAAGAGCCTGAATTGAGTGATGGCTCAGCTGAAAGTAGGGCTTAAGAGGATGTTGGGGCAGCAATAGAAGAAGGACACCAATACAATCTCAGACTTCTGAGCGATGAAGTAGATCAAGCGAGAATGTTGTCCACCAGTCATCAAGAATTTCCTCTTGAAGAGCATTTGCACACCATGAACGATAGGCTTGATGCCGAGTCTTTGGAGGGAAATTGTGCAGTAGACTTTGGTCCCCTTGACAAGGTGCCATCAATTGATGACTTCTTTCTATTAGCAGCTGCACTACAAAGGTATGCTCATGCCGAGGAAGAGCACATCCTAGAAGACGATAGTGATGAATACATACTCCTTGAGCCCCCGAATAGTGATGCACTAGAGTTTCCAGATTGGGAGAGGAGCTCCTTCTCCATTTACAGTGATAGTGAGCAAGAGGAAATGAGTGAACGTCATGATGAGATACATGAACATCAAAAAAGGAAGACAAAGGCGGAGGTGCTAAGATAGTTGCTAACAGAGATGATGCACTCGACCAACTACAAGATGCAACTTTGAGTCCTTCTGCCATGATCGTTGTTGATCCTCCTTCGTATTCAGATGGCTCCAATAGGATAGATTCGCATATGTCATCATCCCATAACACTAAACATCATAAAAATAAGGTTGACACTTGGGAAAGGAGATGGGATAGCATGCTGCCCCTTGAAGATAGCAATCAAGAAGAAGTTTTGGCAACGGAAACCTAGGTAGATTAGGTGTATTTCCTTAAGGAACAACTAGTGGAGGTTATGGATCCCATTGGTGGATTGGAAGAGTTGTTTGCTGCCCCATCCTCCCAGCCTTATGCCAGCTTAATGTTTGAAGTGTTGCACTCTCCACCGTGCCCGCCCGAGGCTTCCAATGCAATGACCAAGGATGTTATGCTTGCTCTCGACTGTCCAACGCTACCACCTTCGTGTGATGACATCCAGGTTTTATCCTTCCTTTCCCCTATCATTTCTAATAACTGCACTTATTATTTTGATTATGGGAATAAGGGAAAATGAACATATTTATGGATTAACCATGGGTTTGGCGAGCCTCCTCAATTGCTGATTTTTCATGATGACGTGATTGAACTTGAGTGCTGCAACATTGAATTTCTTTTTTTAGAATATAAAGACAAGTTTGCATAGTTAAGAATGATAACGATTGCGTGTTTGCTCGTGCATGCATTATGAAATCCAATGAATGCTAATGTTGGTTTGTCATGCCTGAACATAGTGCTTTGTAAATATCTTTGTACATAGCTCATTTTTGAGTAGTATACATTTCCTGTAAATACTCTGCTTTCCTTCTTTCCTTAGGTTAGTTGGTGTGTGTAGGTTGCTCGGTTTGTAGGCTATTTTCCTTTCATTTGCTTTCACTTTGTTACTGCTTTGCTTGGGGTCCCTTTGCTTTTAGCTGGGCACATCTGTGCACACAACAACCATATTTATCGCCTGGGGTTGTTCTATGTATTTTTTTGTCAAACTCTAATCAAGTCTTCAAAGTGGATGGTGAAGGTATTTTGTTAGTGTCAAGCGATCAGGTTGTTTAATTCGAAGAGGATAAGTTGTTGGTTTAGTTTGACTTTGACATATTCTAAAATCTTATAGCTCTTACACATCTTAAGAATTTGACGGTCACTATAGAGCCTTTTGTGAAGTCTAGTTAAGTGAAAAATCTAAAATTCTCCTCCAGTGCCACTATGATTCTTAGCCCTAAGTGCGAGCTTCAATGCTTGCAGGTTGAAATAAAAGAGATAAAAAGAGAAAAGAAATAAATAAATAAAACATTGAAAATTAAAAGAAAGGAAAATTCAACTTTTTAGGGGTATCCGAGCAACTCTACCGGGGCTATGGACGCTCGACCGACAGTAGAGCAATGTTCGGGAGAATCACATCGATAACCTCATCAGGGCTATGGACGCCTGACTAGCAGCAAGGCAATGTCTTGGATGCTTTTGGAGTTAGAATAAACTACGTAGCTTAACTGAACGAAGCTTGGGTTCCTTTAGCAACTGAAGAATGGGAATTAACGCAATTGCACACATTAGGATTTTCAGCATACTGAAGGTTGGGTTGGCTAATGGTTTTGATCCTTTGGTTGGGCATCTGGTTTGTTTTCCCTAGCGTGAAGGTCGAAACCAGAGATTCTGGGTTCATGATTCCAGTTTGTCATCAAAATTCTCTTAAGCATTTCCCCAGCGAGTCACCATTTGTTGTGCATGTTTTGCACACACGCCCCGCCGTAGGTAGGGACCCCCTTTTTTTTGCTCCCGAAAGGCTACTTTGCTCCTGTCTTATTTTGTGTGCCCCATTTCCAACCCCAAATTGGTCATGTGCCATCAAACAATAAATTCCCCTACCCAAATTCACGTACATGGGGTATTCAAATCTGTAGAGAAATAAAGTCCCCCATCCCCTTTTTTCCTTTTGTCTTGCTTTGGCTGTTTAGAAATATCCGTGAAACCTCGTCGATCCGGTTTTCACATTTTTTACTTTGGGGCCAACTTTTTGGTGGATCTGGGATGTGTTTGAAGTGCGTAAATGAACTGCCAAGGTTTCGTCAACATTTTGTTAAGTTTTGATGGTTTAAGAACTTTCCCTCTAGAATTCCCTTCCTCCTTGGCTGTTTGGAAACATCCGTAGACCCCCGTCACTCCTGTTTCCACAATTTTGACTTTGGGAGAAACCTTTTTTGGATCCGGGATGTGTTTGAAGTGCGTAAATGAACTGCCAAGGTTTTGTTAACGTTTCATTAAGTTTCGATCATTTTGAAACTTTATGTTTGGAACTCCCTTCCTCCTTGGCTGTTTGGAAACATCTGTGGACCCCCGTCGCTCCCGTTTCCTCATTTTTGACTTTGGGGGAAACCTTTTTTGGATCTAGGATGTGTTTGAAGTGCGTAAATGAACTGCCAAGATTTTGTTAACGTTTCGTTAAGTTTCAATCATTTCAAAACTTTACCTCTGGAATTCCCTTCCTCCTTGGCTGTTTGGAAACATCCGTGGACCACCGTCGCTCCCGTTTTCTCATTTTTGACTTTGGGTTCACCCTTTTTTGGATCTGGGATGTGTTTGATATGCTAAAATGAACTGCGAAAGTTTCATCAAATTTTGGTTAACTTTTGGTGGTTTCGGAGCTTCATCCCCCTATTTCCATTTTGGAACTTCTGGCAGCCACCTCCCTTCCAGCCTCCGGAGCCCAAGCCCTCCGTGGTCGTTTTGGAACTTCCGGCGGCCACCTCCCTTCTGGCCTCCAGAGCCCGGCCCCTCCATGGCCGTTTCTGTGGCTCCACCTCTCCATGGCTATTTTTGAACTTCCGGCGGCCACCTCCCTTCCGGCCTCCGAAGCCCTGCCCCTCTGTGGCTGTTTCTAGGGCTCCACCTCTCCGTGGCTGTTTTGGAACTTCTGGCAGCCACCTCCCTTTCGGCCTCCAGAGCCCGGCCACTCCATGGCCGTTTCCGGGGCTTTGCCTCTCCGTGGCCATTTTGGAACTTCCCACAGCCACCTCCTTCTGGCCTCCGGAGCTCGGCCCCTCTGTGGCCGTTTTCGGGGCTCCGCCTCTTTGTGGCCATTTTGGAACTTCCGACAGCCACCTCCCTTCCGGCTTCCGTAGCCCATCCCCTCCATGGCCGTTTCCGAGGCTCTGCCTCTCCGTGGCCATTTTGGAACTTCCGGCGGTCACCTCCCTTTCGGCCTTCGGAGCCCGGCCCCTCTGTGGCCGTTTACGGGGCTCCACCTCTCCATGGCCATTTTAGAACTTTCGGTGGCCACCTCCCTTCTGGCCTCCGGAACTCGACTACTCTGTGGCAGTTTCTGGGAGTCCGTCCCTCTTTGGCCGTTTGGAACATCCGGCGACCATCTCCTTCCTGCCCTTAGGAACTCGGGCCCTCTGTGGCCGTTGCCGGGAGCCTGTCTCCTTCCCGGTTGTTTTGAACATCTGGGAGTCTCCCTTCTTCCTGGCTATTTTTAACATTCGGGAGCCCACCTCCTTCCTGGCTGTTTTGAACATCCGGGACCCCGCCTTCTTCTCGGCTGTTTTGGCTTCCGTCCATTGTCTGTCTTCTAGCTTTCTTTCACCGTCTTTCCGCCCTCTAGCGCTCGCACCCTTGAGGCACGCATTAATGTTTATGGTTCAAATGAGCTCCAAATATGAATATTAAGATATTTTGATGATACATGGATAGATCTAACAGGGAATTTTTAGGTTTGACTGACATTTTCCTTAACTTATGTATAAATGCACTTACGATACTTCGTGTTTGTAGGAGTCAAGAAGCCTTCCGTAGGTCTATCGAAGAGGCCCATTGAGGGAGTTGTCCTACCTTTTTCCAGATGATGATGATTTCTAAGGAGCTTTATGCTCGAATCAAGGGCCACCAATCCATTGATGCCAATCATCGATGGACTCGTTTGATCAAAGGGAGAACATTGCAAGCACATCAAGCAAAAGACAACTTTCAGGCAGTTTTAGCTACAATGAAAAGGGAAATCAGCTAAATGACAAAATTACTACAGTAACTGGCACTAGATGACAAAACAGAGAAAAAACAAGGAATTTATTTTAAATTGCTAGATAATGGAGGGTAGGTGAAACCCTATTGTAATTGAATCTGGGCCATTCGATGTAATTGAATCCTAGCCATTCATTTGGGCTTTGGAAAACTATAAATAGGGGCTTGTCCCTCATTTGTAAGGGTTCGAGAGCTGTTGTTAAAGGAATTTGCAGCAATAGAAGAAAGCATTGCATGATTTTATGGATGTTCTCTTTGATTTTGCTCATCTTGCATGCATGGTTCACCTTCCATGTTAGTTTTGGTGTTAGTTTTTTTGAATGGAAGTGGTGATGGTGATTGTTGTTTTAGTATTTGATAGATTTCCAGCTCATGCTTTTTGTGGTTCATTGATGATGAGTCACTTTGCAAAGCTAGTTTGAGCTCATGATTACTTCATTGTTGCAACTTAGTTCGATTGCATGTACATGGTGTGTGTATGCAATTTGAAAATCTGTAGTCCTTAGAAGATTGCACTGGTTTTGTGCAATTGTAGGTTTCTCTTGGCCAAGCAAAACTCAGTTTAGAGAGTGTCTACTTTAGCGGCCACCATTGTTACTGTTCATTCGTAGCTTAGGATTAGAATAGCTTTCTTAACCCTTCTCCTTTTCTTGTTTCTTTTAATCCTTGGTTAGAGTAGGATCCAAAACATCACCATGAAGCTAAATCAGATGAATTTGATGAGTTTCAACTTGTTGTTTTGAGTGGACAGCCACTGTTCATTCACTTCCAACACTTTGAAACTGCATTTTCAAATCCAACTTCCCCACTTTGTAACTCATCCATAAGTGCGCCTTGTGATTCCAGCAAATCACATCAAACAACTAAGATATTCCAAGCACTGTCAATACCTGACATTAGAGACCTTGGGATAGTGTTCTGCAATCTGATTGTGGAAGATTGTCTTTCAAGAGAGGTAGTGCACCTATGCACTGCCTGTGTTGAAAAGTGCATAAAAAACACATCAACAATTCCTTAAACAGTTTGAAACCCCAAAAGCACTCGAGGAAGCCCATGTAGGTGTTTGTGGGGGACATTTTGGAGGAAGATCGCTACTTCAAAAGTTAGTTCACATAGGGTACTATTGGAGGAATATGGAACAAGATTGCTTAGATATATCGCAAATGTCAAGAACATAGCAGACTGATTCATGCTCCTGCTTTCGAGCTTCGTGCGCATGTTCCTATTTGGCCTTTCTTGGTATGGGGCCTAGATATCATTGGAAAAAATTCACCCCCTTCCTCCACCAAACATACATTTATAATTACTGCAATAGATTATTTCATGAAATGGGTGGAAGAAATTCCCCTTCGTTCAACAACTATCAATGTAATATGTCGCTTCATATTGGAACACATTATTTCTCGCTTTGGACTTCCTTCCCCTTTAGTTTGAGAAAAAGGGATGCCATTTAAGAATAAGGACGTGAAGAAGTTCTTAGAAACGTTTAACATACAACATTAATTTTCAACACCCTACTACCCACAATCTAATGGTCAAGCTAAATAAACTAATAGAACCCTCAAGAAAATCTTAAGGAAAACAGTAATCAAACACAATAAGGACTAGTACACACAACTAACATATGCATTATGCACCTATTGTATGAACATTAGAGCATCAACTGGGAATACCCCTTATAACCTTTTCTATGGAACCGAGGTGATTATTCCCTTGGAGTTAGAGATTCCATCATTAAGAATCGATCTTCAAGGAATTATTGATGACAATACTTATAAGGAATAAATTTTGCATCAACTTGAAATGCTTGATGAACAATGCATTAATGTCGTTGACCACCTTCAAGCTTATTCTTAAATAATGCAGCATAGCTACAATGATAATGTCATACCTTGTTCATTTAATAAAGGTGATTTGGTTTTATGCAAGAATCAGTGTAACATCAATGTTTCCTTGAAAGAAAAAGGAAATTTCAACCCTAATTGGTTCGGACCTTATATAATCAATGAAAATTATGGATCTGGAGCATATACGTTAATAGAAATAGATGGCACACCTCTTAAATAACCTATATATTTTGTGCATCTACATTGGTGTTATGTCTAATCTTCTTGAATAGTGTGGATGATAAAGAAGTGGTGTTAGATTTAGTAGACGACATTCTATACATGCTCTCGCATTGCTTCGTTCTTGAAAAACAATTATTTGTGTGTCTTAAATACTAAATTAATTACTTAAATTAACTTTTAGGTGGTCACTTTTCATGCTATTCAATTTCATCTTGTGTGTTATGTAAGATTATATCCTTACATGCATTTAATGTTCATTAATTAGATCATAGGTCCATTTAATTTAGTATAACATACCTAATCACAATGTTGCATCTAAGAGAATTTGGAATAGTTTTAATTAGATCTAAAAAAGCATGTTAAATCCTAGAGACATTTATTAAATAATATTACAAAGGTTATTTGATAAATCACATTTCCATTTAAAATTAAACACATGAACATTTAAATAATCAAACATCAAATTATCATATATATATATATATATATATATATATATATATATATATATATATATATATATCCCAAAGTTTCAAGTAAATATCATCAATATATGTACAATGCTAGTGTGTTATGTGACTGTTGGATCCCTCGGGATCGAGTGATTGCATTTTCCTAAAGACAGTCTGTCGAGTGATGGTAGTATGTGATTGTGATTGTTAACTGATAAGAGGATCAAAAGCTTAATGTAGACCATATGCTCTTCCAATGGCCTCCCAATACTCTTTCGCTAGGCGATCTCTCTCTGCCTGTAGCATGGCTACCTCTGCATGGAGTCTCTCGACCTCTGCTAGACCTCGAGATGACTAGATCTCCTCATAGGTAGCCTCGGCTTGGTCTGCACACCTAGTATCTCCCTATTGTGTTTCCCTCAGCCTAACATAAGGCTCAAAAAACCCTCGATACCGCTCCATGATTGGTAGGCGTATGTAGTATGTAGCCTCATCTCGAAGAATCAGGGGCACTATCTCTATAGCGACCTATTGGTAGAGGTCCTATAAATCTCTCACAACACTTGCAAGATAGAAATTATAAAGTTAATCAATACACATCATGATATATATATATATATATGGAAATTAAAAGCATTATCATTAAAGCATAAGCATAATAACAAATAAACTATCATCACCTAGGTCTCTAGCTAACTGTGTAAAGAGAGCCTCGTCCTATGCAAGAGGCATGGAAGATGTGCTAGCCTCTCTGTGCTCATGGGTGTTGGCGCGTGCTACGACTGCCGAATGTGATCTAGCAACATGAATGGGAGATGGATCTCCCCACTTGTGGGCAATTGGACCCTTATCTACCATGTCACTTCCATCACTCATTGACTCCTCCTCGACCTCCTCCTCTCCCTCATAATCAAGGTATGTTGCCTCATCATAGTCCTCATCTATCTCATCTAGGAATAGGTTGGTAGCCTTGAGTCCTATATCCTCAACTATATCCTCCTCCTCATTCCTTTTATCTGGGAGTGGTCCTGCATAGCTCATTGGTTGATCCATGGGGAACATTAGAGTTAGTCGTGCTACTATCCACCACTCCTCATATGTGTCTGTAGTACCAATGTCATCAACGTTGGAAACTAGGGACATGTCATGGTCACTATCATGAGAGCCACTAGTGATGACATCATTAAAGGTGAATCATCTAGTGTCTCCTAGGCTCTGTGCACTCTGCACCAATCGCCTATAGAAGGGTTGTGCTACTCGTGTTACCAGAATATGACCAAAATTTTGCATAACACGATCGTAGTAGAATGGTCGTACAACATATTCATGTCTACCCTAAAGAAATCAATACCTCTACATCCTCCTCAACTGTCGAGTCTCATCTAGCCACTGTGGTTTCAACTGGTAAGGTCTCCACATGATCTCCTCCTCATCAAGGCGGTTGAATCTGACTCTTCAATATAGAAGATCTTCAGACTACCATGCCTTTCTCAATGGATAATTGAAGGCATGGGGATACCCAATGGTAGATACCAAAGGGAATCCTATCAGTCTGGTGCATGTGATATGCTACAGAAACCATACCTATAACAGTGTACAATGCACCATACTATCCACCTCACAATATGCAAATCTCTCAAGATCATAATACAAATGTGCTAAAATGTTGTGGCCCCAGGCGTATACTATCTTATGGTGCTCAATCTGTCTGATCATGTGGACTAGGCCTACATCAAGGTGTGTTCCCTGGCCTTCAAGGATGAGTAATAGTGCTACTATAAAAATCATAATTTGTCTCAAGAATGAAGATTGTGCATAGAGTAGCCATGATAGCTCAATACGTGGCACCACAATCTCCTCTCAAATCGATCCATTCAAGCAATATCCCATATCAGTTTGAATTTTTAAATATGAACACTCTCCTACAAAGCATACAGTCTCACCATAGATAGGAACCATAAGGATGTGATGAATGTCCTCCAGGGTGATCATCATCTCACTCATAGGTAGGCAAAATGTATAGGTTTCAGCATCACATCTCTCAGCTAACACCATCATTATGACATCATGGTACCTATGGGAGGCATGACGTACACCTAGTAGATACTATTAGTCTATAATGTCTAGACATTTTCCTCTAATAATATCGAGACTGCATCTCACATGTGACAAAATTGTCTACTATTGAGACGTAGTCATGACCAGGATGGTGTCTAACAAAAAAAAACAAAAATATGTCCTATAAGCATTTTAAAATCTAAAATCTTTACATCAATAATCAAAAAGTGTGATAAAGTTGTTTTAGTGTACTTTTCTAAAGGTCCTAGACACTTTATTTCCCTTTTAGGACACTTCACAAAGGAACGAGACACTTTGAGAAAAAGTGGGACACTTTGCGACAAAAGGGGACACCTTGCAAAAAAAGGGGACACTTTGCGAAAAAAGGGGACACTTTGCGAAAAAAGTGACACTTTGAGAACTTTCCTTCCAAGGCCCTAAATCAACCTAGAAATGTGTAAAATATAAATTAAATGCAGAAAAACAAAGCTAAGGTACATAAATTCAACTCACTTGGTGATGAAGGTCGCCTTGTGCTACGTCCTCTCCTAGTGTATCAAGTCTTGAGGGCATGTACTCTCATCAGCTCAACATTTTCACCTACTCTTCAACAAAGTCAAGATGCAAGAAGGTAAAAGAAAAAATAATTAGAAATTACTTCACTTTTTACTCTTATATATGTTAAAATTAGGGTTTTACTATATTAGGGTTAAGAGTGCTTTTCATTCAAACTAGCAAATCGAGGGCTAGTGAACTCCATTTTTTATGCCATTTATTGTGTTCGAATCATGATTCTACTCTTGTTCTCATCAAATGTCTATCATTATGTTGTATGGTACTTGGAAATACCCTATGATATGGCATATCCAACTCGATTTGGTTATACTGCTACCTTGATTCCACCTCCATAAAGCAAGCGAAATCAAGTGGGAGCATACATCTACCCTTGAATTTGATTTCTAGAAGAAGTTAGATAAGAGGAATTTTGGACGACTAACAAATTTTTGTTGCAGGATATAGTTCCTAACATTGTGGTTTTGCAAATAGCTATAGTGGGGGCTTCATTCTTTCACATTATGAGTATCCTTTTATGAAATGAAGTTCATTATTTAAATTCCTTTAGGTTACATATGCACATAGAGTCATATGGGTGCTAAAGTGGGGGCTAGACATGTACTGATGGAAATTGTACCCCCTTCTTAGAGATAGTGCAATTTATCATTTAATCGGGACCTATTTTAGTACCCTTGCATTAAATACCCTTTAATTCACCATTAATAGGCCCCTTAGACCCTTTATTTTGGATCTTGAGGCTTATTTCAACAAAAATCTTGAAAAAATCCATAAAAGCCTTAAAAATTATAACAACCGACCCTTAAAATCTAGGGTGTGACTCATACACCACTTCCAGCATATGAGTCCCCCTACATGGGACCCATATGCTAGGAGTGGCGTATCAATCCCATTTGGGCCCTTTTTAGGGTTTGAGCATGAAATTCAAGTTTTTAACTAAAATTTTTGGTTAATGTTGGCTTGTGAAATCTAAATAATGGTAAATTAGGTGTAATTCCTATATAGACAAGCTTCTAAAGTCATTTTTCATCTAAGCAATAATTCTAAGAGAGAAATTTCAAGATCCAAGCATTCAAGAGCATTCAAGAATTCTTCACAAGAGCATTCAAGAACAAGCAATCAGAAAATTTGAAGCCTCGGAGTAGCATTATTATGTTTTTGCAGGTCTTCAAGCTCACTTTCCTTGAAGATCTAGCATTTTCAAGGGTTGATTATGGTTTCCTATGGTCAATCATGATGGATTCTAGGTTGGGGAAATGCAACTAGCCATCAAGAAAAGCCTAATGACTTGTTTCCTAAGTAATTCCATCCTACATTGTCATTCTACTTTTAGCCTAAGGTACATGTATTATTAGGGCTCATTTGGGGTATTAGATATCTCTCAAAGTGAGTCATTCATCTCCATGTTTCATTCATGCATACCATTCTAGCACAATAGAATAGGGTTGTATTGCATTTCAAATTTTCTAATCTTAGACACACTTAAGGTTATGGTTTATGTTCACATTTTCATTCAAGATTCATTATTTATGTCAATTTTTAATTACCAAACTAGGGGTTTGACTGAGGAAAACCCCCCATAAAAAATCAACTATATATTTAGTTTTGCAAGTCTTTTTACAAGTTTGGAGTTGGAAATCAGTTTGGAAGGAAAGAGTAGAGATTGGAGCACATATTTGAAATATGAATTCCCAAAATAGTGGAATAGGATTGATATGCTATAAGTGGCATAAGATTCCCACTACAGGAAAATTTCCATTTTTTTGTAGATCTTGAATCTACACTAATAGAAACATGTTCCAGACCAGAAACCCCAGTTTGAGATTGATACGCCCAAACTAGTGTATGAGTCCTAGTGTGCCTTAATTCTAGTACTTTTAGTTTTTTAGAGCTCATTGCAAGCCTCTACAGATTCCCAAGTGCACACTTCTAATTATAGAGCTCATTGCAAGTCTATAATTAAACCCTAGGACAACCCTATTGCAAGATCTATTTCTCCTTTGCATACCTTAGGGGTATGTGCAGGATCATCATGGAAAAAATAGGCCCTTAAGCGGCAAAAAATTCAAAAAAATTAGAGTTAGGAAAATTGACGTAAAAATTTGAATAAGTTATCTATATTATTTCAAAAATATGTAAGAATAGAATCTGTAGCAAATTGAATGTAGTTTCTAAACTACTACGTTTTGTTTTAAAAAAAGAAAAATCTATTTGGTGAAAATTTGAAATTTCAATGTAGTATTTAAATTTCGGGGGAAAAATAAAGTAGGTGTATGTCCGACCACCTAACCACAATAAAAGATAATATTTTGTTATAAGATTTTTAGATATAAGTAGAGGACTCATGCCTCGATGTGATGCATATTTTTTGTAATTTTTCCGGTAAATAATTAATTATGAATTTTTATTACAACTTTTAAGAAATATAAAACTTCATATGTCCAACACCTTAACTTGGTCAAAACTTCATAAATTATTATTTTTTTAATCCTATAGTATACTGTGATCATAGAATGTGACACATGTTTTGGATTCAAAATGTGATATTGTTTGAAAGCTATAGATGTTTTTCAATCAGCCTATCAATCGGGACTTTTCGTAATTTGAATAGAAAATGAATAATAATTATTTATTAAATTCAAAGTAAAACATTATTTATATCAATGGAAAGCTAAGAAACTCCTTTAAAACCCTTTTCATTTCATCAATTTTGGGTAAAAAAATAGTTGTCAGCCACATACCCATCATATTGCCACTTTTTGGCCCATCATGATCCTACACATACCCTTAGATTGAGATCTCTAGGGTTTTCCTTGAATGAATGTTGGGAAATGTGTTGTTTTATGTCCTAAACCATAAAGCACCCATTTTCTACCATATAAAACTAAAAGAAACCAAAATGCTAGAGAGCATAGGCATAAATGTTGCACTCTTGCTCAAAGGTTAAACAAAGAAAATAGCAAAGAAAATCAAAATCCAAACTTAACTGAAGAAATATAGATAAGTCTCCCCCTTCCCCACAACAAAAAGGACCTATACTACGATAGGAGCTAAAGCCTTCCTTAGATATTATCATCTGACCTCCTATTGTCACAAACTTAGATAATGATGATGAGGTTGCTAATATTAATGAAGAAGTGAATAATGAATTTAATACATTTTTTTCCTCTTCTATGAGCTTAAATGATATTTCTCCTAAGAAGAGTGTTGAACTTGGTGATGATCCTAGTTCAACACTTGCTATTGTCACTTTGGCTAGTTGTCTACCTTTTGTATATGATGAACACAATTTGGATACAGATGACCTACTAATAGGTTGACTTGCATGTGCCTTACTAGTCTTTTTCATTATTTTCCTTTTATGTTTTGTGTGTGATTGTATGTGTGTAATGTGATCTCGTCATGTTTTGTTTGATGTATCTCTCTCTTTGTGAAATTCCTCTATTTGTATCTACATTCTTCTCTATGTCATAAGAATTTTATCATTTTTCATTTGTCTTGTGTTTTCATTTTGGGGATGACGCAAGGCATCAAGACATTTACGTCTCTTCCATGTTGACCCAAAAGATTGTCATTTATCTTTTCTTTGTCTTGTGTTTTACTTTTGGGGATGAATCAAGGCATTGAGACATTCATGTCTCTTCCATGTTGACCCAAAAGGTTTTCTTTCTTTGTTTTCACTCTCTTTGTGTCATTCTTCTTGTTACATGAGTATTTGTGGAATGATGATAGTTCTGAGCTTTCTTGTAAACATTGTAGCAAGAACATACTGATCCCAAAGCCATGGATCCCTCATGTGTTTGGAGTTTTATTCTAGGGGGAAATCCCTTCTTTTTTCATGACTTAGATTTAATTGGAAACAAATGACTTGGCATAGGGCTTTCCAAATAAGCTCTCATGTCCTCTTTATTGTTAGCATTTATCATTTGCTACTTTAAAGTATTTTCTCACAACATGGTGTTTAGTAATTTCTTTAAAGTGGGGACATACATTGAGATTATTATCTTGCATCTCATGTTTCATTGTGTAGTTTTCTTACTTCATGTCGTGTGTTTTTCACTTTTTGGTGACATTGAGTGTGATTTCCTTCAAGAGCATCATCTCTCTTAGCATATTATATTCCTCTTAGAGGCTTAATGCAACACACTTCATCCCCTAAGATTCAAATCTACTATTCTTCGATTGGTCCTCTCTTGAAGACATTAGGCACAATGTTCCCTAAGTTACCTTATATGAACTAAGAAAAATTCCTTTTAACATACTTTACACTATTTTTCATTTACAATTTGTTCATGAGTTCCAAGCATACGAAGCTTTCCTTGCCTCATGAAGCTCGAAGTTCATTGTTGTGTGGCACCTTATCAAAGTTATCAATGGGTATAGCTTTGGTATGGTTAGCATATGGGAGCCGAACTTAGGGATTACTTTCCCATAGCCACTTGTGTGTCTGTGTGAGTGCATATCGGTCACATGTGTATGTGTCTTACTAGGGGCTCACCTAGTGGACAGCCTGAGGTTCCATTAGCCCTTGTGAGCATGTGTTTGGTTTGCATGGTGTACTTTGTGTTCCACTTGTAAACTTTCTTGGAAAAAAACCTAGAATTGATCCACAAAGTGTAGGACAAATGGTTGAAGCTTGATCCACCACTTTTTTATTGTTTTTATTTTTCTTTCTTTTTTTTGTCTTTTCCAATGTATGATTGTGTCTCGTTATTGCTCCTTATATCATTTTCCATGTGTGTTCTTTTGTTCCTATCTTGGTTTTCCATAAGATCTTGATCTTGGGGGCTTGCACAACCCTATTGGTTGTTGTCATCCTATCCTACTAGCATTGGTACATTGGGACCTCTCTTGATGTGAGTATTATCTACTTTAGTGTGAGTTTGAAGCAAGTTCATCCTCTCACTAAAGTGGGGGCTAAATGCAGTGTAGGAAAATGTATCCCTCTAAATTTTCACACTTGTTTGGGCCCTTGTGAACTAAATGGACTTAATTGCGCCTTATATAGGGTGTTACAAAGTGTTTTCTTACACGTTCACACTAATCTAGGGTTTTATTAATTAATTGGGCTTCTTTAAGCCTTATTTTGCATCTACAAGTCTTAATTAATGCATCTTTCGAAGGATAATTCTGACATATATCAATTGAAAAATAAAAATTTAATGATTTTTGATAGTATGGCCTATATTTAGTGATCTAGGAATCATACACCACCATGGGCATATGGGTCCCACCTAGTTTTTGGGGCCTAGAACTAAAATTCACATAAAACCAAGCCTTTATTGAAAAATGTGTCCCAAGCTTAGCCTAATGGGACTCATATGCCACAACTGGCATATGAGTCTCACTTAGCTTAGACTTAAATTAAATTCAAATTATTGGTGGTATTTTATTCTGCTAGATCTGATGTTAGGTTATTTCAAGAAATTTGGCATAAACAAGTATAAATACTAGGTTATTTCACTCATTTTCACCTAAGACTTTCATGAGAGCATTCCTTAGAGCATACAAGAGTTTACAAGACCATTCAAGAGTTGATTATCAAGAATTTTGGAGAATTATCCAAGTATCAAGCATCATGTCAAAGTCATCATGCATCATGTTTTTATGATTCAAGCAAGCATTCAAATCAAGATCCATATCCTTCAAGGAAGAGTCAAGATCTACATCCATTGTAGCCATTACATACAAGATTGCAACCTTTTGTTCCTAGGGTTTGGTGAGTTGCAACATATCATTTTGTTCATTCATCATTCCTCCTTTCTATTTCATTTCATTTCAAGGTTTGATTACCAAAACGTGGTTTGACCAAGGAAAACCCCTATCCACTAACAAAACAACATTTTCCCCTCTCTTTAGTGTGTGATTTTGCATATTTAGGTTGAAGAAACATTGAAGAGCAAGATTGGAAGAAGTTTTTAAGTTGTTCAAGTTTCCACCTTATTTAGAAGATCACTAAGAGACACCTACAAAGCAGAATTTACCATTTTAGATCCAAAAATTAGGTTCAAGAGGAAGAGTATAGATAGGTGAGTGGATTTAGATCTCGACCTTTCAAAAAAGCTGAGCAGGACTGATACACCACTTCTAGCATATGAGTCCCAGTATAGTGATTTTTCTAGATTTCAAGAGTTCCAAACTTGTCACTGCCATATTTCTATTCCTGCCCAAAAACCCTAATCTGGGACTTGAACCAAAAAAAATTGGAATGTGAGGGTCTCTCTTGCACTTCTAGGGTTTTGCACCTAAAAGTTGAGAGGTACCAAAAATATTAATGGCTCACTCAAGAATAAGCCCTTGAGATTCCAATGCAAATGAGACTGAAATCTATCAAAGGGGAATTTCCTAGATTCTGAAAAAATGATAAAAGAAATTAACTACTAATGCAAAACTTAGAAAATGTAAAAATTTTGAAAACAGGTGGTGATATGCAAAAATATGCTAAATGTCCTAAACATGACTCAGAAATGCAAATAAAGTAAAATAGAAAATTGTAAAACTGAAGATGTGCACCTGGAAACTGGTTGAGGATGAAATAGAACTCTAAAATCTTGTAGATGTTGATTTTTAAGCATAGTGGGAAACATTCGTCGTTCTAGGTGAATTAGTTTGAGTTCTAGAAAACTACACCGGAGCCTATTTCGGGAAAATGGGTATCCGAAAATGTAGAAATCTCTAAAAATAGGGATAGTTGGACTCATTCACCAATAATGGCGAATGAGTCCACTTTGACTTTTCTTAAAACTTGAAAGTGGAAACGAAAGCTCTCGGTCTTCTCTTTCTTTTCCTCTAGGTGTCCGGATCCAAAACCCTAATTTTCGTCACTGTAAGTGACTTTTGTGGATATTTTGACCTAGCTAATAAGGAAATGACTTCAACAAGCTTAAAACCTATTCTTCAATAATCTTCGAGACTTCAAACTACCTAGATCTGCAATCACACAAAGAAAGGATAATAAAATGTTGATTGTTAGGGATTGGGGGTTTGCCTTGGTCAAACCCCTTTTAGGTAACTAAACCAAGATAATGAAATAAGATAATGAAGCATGAAATAATGCAATTAGAGACTTGTCATCATGATAGATCTTGAATTTCTACAAGAATGGATGAAGAATCTTCCCTTGAATGCCTTAGAAAACTATCTTGATGACTTAAAATGTTAAAACCCTAGCTTGCTTGACTTGAGATAGATAATGAATGATGAATGAATAATGAATTAGGGTTTAAAACCTTGTTTATATTGGAAATCCTACTCAAATTCCTATTAATTTAATCCCCAAGGATGAAATTGAAGAAAATTAAACTTAAAACCTAATTTTTCTTACTCAAATATCAAAAATGGCCCAAATAGGACTCATTCTCCATCCTGGGCGAATGGGTCTTACCTACAAGGGACTCATTCTCCCAAAGTGGTGAATGGGTCCCACAGGGGCTATTTTCTAGCTGTGATGTCGAGGGATACATAAATTAAGTTCATATGTTGATATAGTCAGGTTTTTTATCAAAATAAGCCTTGGGATGCACAATATGGGGTCATAGGGGCCTATTAATGATTATATAAAGGGTAATTAGGGATAGGGAGAAAAATTTCAATGTGAAAGTGTGATTAAATACACTCTACAACATTAAAATGAGGTCCACATAGCCTACAAGGGCACAACATCCAATGTGAATGTGTAAAACACATTACAACACTAGATTAAAACCAAGTTTAATTTACAAGCCTTCTAGATTAATGTGAAAATGTAATTAAATACATTGAATTAGGGGAAAAATAGGTCCATTATACTTAAATGCTTAATAAAAGTCTAGAAAAGTGAGAAAGTTATTTACAACACTTTACAACACCTTTGCAAGACATGTATTATATTTAGTTTACAAGGGCCCAAGACCTAATGTGGATGTGCAAAACACTTTAGAATACTTGACCAAGGTGACATTAGGTCCAATTTATCATTAATTATTCCCATATCAAGCAAGAGATATGTTTTTCTATGCTACATTTAGCCCCCACTTTAGTGAAAGGATGAACCTGCTTCAAACTCACACTAAAATAGACATTCAAGAGGGGTCCAATCATACCAATGCGGATGGTCTAGGATAACAAAGATGAAGGAGACGGTCAAGCCCCCAAGATCCAAGATCCTAAGTCAAACTAAAATAAGCACAAAAGGATAGACACAAGGTGTATAATATGCAACAAAACAAGATACCCTATCATGCAATGACAATAACTAGAAGAAAGAGAAGTACATGAATGAGCAACAATAAAAAGGTGGATCAAGCTTTGACCATTTGTCCAACACATTGTGGATTAGATCTAGGTTGTTTGTCCAAAAATGCATACTCACTCTAAGGTAACAAAACTCTTGGTTGTTCGTCGGGTGAGAAGTCCTAAAAGATGGGAAACATACACTCATGGATGGTATGCACTCACACACACGCAAGTAGCTATGGGTAAATTCATGCCTTAGACTAGGCTTCCCGCTCAACCATACCAAAGTTATACCTGATAACTTTAATAAGGTTCCACAATGAAAATGATTTTGTAAATGCTTTTGAATGTCATGTAAATTTTTTGTTAAAAGTGATTTTTCTTTGTTCATATAAGGTCTTCTTCTTAGGGAGCATTGTCCTTAATGTCTCCAAGAGAGGATAAGTTACCAAGGTGTCAGACTGTTGCCCATGGGATTCCTCATTCGCATCATGCCATGTCAATAGATCGTACACTCTTAGATGACATCAAACCCAATGACACCACCAAGAAGAGGACACATCACAAGAAAAAGGAAAAATCACGCCATGAATTTTTTTCCAAAAGATGTCATCTATGTATGCCCCCACTTTAAAGCGATTGCTACACCATTAGTGTGAGAAACTGCTTTAAAGTAGCCAATGATAAATGAAAGAAGAAATGAGAGCCAATTTGGAAAGCCCTATTCCAAGTCATATGTTTCTGTATTGAGCTACATCATGGATAAGTATGTCACATGCAACTCAATCTTAAGGCATGTCGTCCACATCCCAAGCTTTCTCTTATATGTTCATGAAAGGTTAACGACTAGCCAAAAGAGACAACGACGAGTGACATACGAGGACAAGGCTACTTAACCCCTTTTTCCCACTTAGTGCAGGAAAAAGGTGAGTGAGTAATGGATGATGATATGTTGCTCCTTGTGATGAATGTAAAACAAGTAACTATGGCAAAGAGTAGCAACTAATGTTATTTATTTTAATAAGTAAACAAATTTTCTGCTTGATACATATTTAATGAGATGTCTATCAGTTTATGATGTGCCAAGGTTAGAGTTTTCTTGGAAGAATTGTTTGTGATAGTGTTGACAGTGGATGAAGGTTTTTGTTTTGAGGGACAATAACCAAGATCATTAGGCTTTATAGCATCACATCCTTTTGTAGCTGGCTTTAGAAGTTCAAAACATCTTCCAAAAATTTTTGTCACAATTTTTGGATTTGTTAGTTGTTCAATTGCCTCAAATTTTGTCTTGAATGTTGTTTTTGGTGTTAAGGTGTTGAAGTGGATGCTTTCTAATTTTGTATATTGTCATTACTAGTTTCTCTTCTCTTTTTAGAATCTTTTTTTATGATCATGTATTGCCCCACAGATGTAGAAATGAGACCAAAGGTTTTTAAAGCTTCTTCCAATAACTTTGTGGCTTCTTACATTTTCTTTTGTCTTTCTATATTGTTTTTCTTGGTACTGATCATAACACATGTCACCTTTTTGTTTTGAGGAGTAGAAGGTGACTTGTCATAAACTCCTAACATTTGCTTCAAGGTTTTATCATTTTCAAAGCATGATGGTTGTAAATCCATATCAAGCAATTCAGGATGCTTCAGAGTGAGGTTTATTTTTGGTTTGAACACGATAGTGTTGATGTGTGATTGCACCATGATATCTACCCTATTAGGAGAGTTTTTAGGAGAACTACAAACTATATTTTCAAGACATTCAATGTTTGGTTCTTCAATATGGACTTCATCACAAGTAAGGGAATGATCCATGGTCAGATTTTTTTGATTGGAAATGATGGTGTTTCTTTGTTCAATAATGTTTTCCTTGTGATTCTCATGGATGGGATCTTGTAACACCATAATATTGTCTTCACCAATAGGAGAGATAATAGGAGAGGGGGAAATTCAATTTTTTTGGTTGTCAATTATTTCATTCTTGTTCTCTACAGTTTCATTCTCTTGTTTCATAATATTTACCCTAGTAGGAGAGCTTTTAGGAAAGTGAAAAACAATAGGTTCATCACATTTCATGGTTATATTTGGTAAAGTAGCTTCAAATCTCCTAAGAGAGGCATCAAGAGAAGGATAACTAAGAGTTTCATGGTTACCAATGATAGGAATTTTTTGTTCAAATAGGTATTCCCAAATGGTAGGGGCATGAGGAAAGAGAGGAATAAGATTCTCATGAGTCTCAATAATGATATTTTCTAACACTAAACTATCTTATTCATGTGTAGAGAAGATATTAGGAGAAGGAAAGGTTTAGTTTTCATGATTACCTATAGTTACATCCCCATGTCCTATAATGTTTTCTTGAGTAGAAGAGGTAGGATTATTATAGCTCCCAACTATCAACATATCCTCCACACAAGTTTTTTTTTCATGATCATTCATGATTGTATCCTTATTTACTAAAGCATTGTCAGATTTAGGGGAGGTGATGGGAGTAGTGCACATGATCTTAGTTTTGTGTGTTATAGTGTTTTTCCAAGGGGGAGGAGGAGGAGGAAGACAAGCAAGGCTTTCGTGATCTTCAATGAGTGTGTCTTCTTTTAGAAAGATACCTTCGTCACTAATGGGAGAGATATCAAGAGAAGAACAATTATGATTATCATGATTATCGATGCTTGCATCCTTTTGTGTCAAACTTTTAGTGGATGATTTTAGTGAGATGAAGTCTTAAGGGCTTCATCTAACATGTCTAAGTCATCACTACTAAAGGGATTGGATGATATGCTTTTCCTAAATTGAATCATTTTGTGAATTCGTTTGTTTGATTTTTTTTGTTTTTTGTTTTTGTTTTGTAATAAATCTGATCTAAATGAACTAGGAACTAATGCTGAAAATGAAAATTGCAAAAATCTAATGCTATCCATAATTGCCATGAATGTAAATAATGCTATTTCTTAATGATTTAAATGTAATAGAAGCTATGCAAACTTAAAATGCAATGTAAGGACTTGGGATGAAATGCAAATTTTCAGATTTCACACAAGGTAATGTACTGATTATATTATGCAATGATCTAAAAATGAAATATTTTGAATGCAAAATTGAAATTAAGCAATGCATGAAATGAGCCAAATTAAGCTAGATTTAGTGAAATGCATGTAATAGGAACTTAGCCAATTGATACTGATAATTAATGGCAGCAAATAGAAGTGAAAAAATAGGGTTTTCAGTGCCATGAAAGGAAGTTTCAGGGGTGAAAGGGGATTAATTAACCCAAGGTGGTGAATGAGTCCCAAGGGGGATTTTTTTCAAAATTTTCTAAATTTGTCAAAAAAAATTTATGCTTTTTATGTTGTATGACCTGAATACTAAATGAAAATATAATTTTCATATGTTTTCCAATGGTTTGAGATTCAAAAATTTAACCTATATGCACTTTCACTAATGCAAAATTTGAAACCCTAGAATGCCCATTAACTTATGCAAACCCTAATGCAAATTCAATGAAAGCTAGATCTAGGATGATGATGGACTCCAAATCAAAAAAGAAGGTATTTGAAAAGAAGGTTCACCAAAATAAACCATTTATTTTTGGAATATGAGGGTCTCTCTTGCACTTCTAGGGTTTTGCACCTAAAAGGAGAGAGGTGCCAAAAATCTTAAAGCCTCACTCAACATTAAGCCCTTAAGATTCCAATGTAAATGAAATTGAAATCTGTCAAAAGGGAATGTCCTAAATGCTGAAAACTGATAAAATAAGTTAACTACTAATGCAAAACTTAGAATATGCAAAATGTTTGAAAACACATTGTGATATGTAAAAATATGCTAAATGACCTAGAAAATGACTCAGAAATGCAAATAAAGAAAAACAAAAAACTGTAAAACTAAAGATGTGCACTTGGAAACTAGTTGAGGATGAAATGGAACTTTTAAATTCTAAAGATGCTAATTTTTAAGCCTGGTGGGACTCATTTTCCATTCTAGGTGAATCAATCCCAGTTCTGGAAAACTACACCGGAGCCTGTTTCAGGAAAATGGGTATCTAAATCTGCAGAAACCTCTAAAAAATAGAGATAGTGGGACTCATTCACCACTAATGGTGAATGAATCCACTTTGACTTTTCTAAAAACTTGAAAGTGGAAACAAAAGCTCTTGGTCTGCTCTTTTTGTTCCTCCAGGTGTCTGAATCTGAAACCTTGATTTTCAGCACTGTAAGTGACTTTTTGTGGATATTTTGATCTATCTAATAAGGAGATGATTTCAACAAGTTTAAAACCTATTCTCCAATAATATCCAAGCCTTCAAAGTACCTAGATCTACAATCACACAAAGAAAGGAAAAAAAAATGTTGATTGTTAGGGATTGGGGGTTTGCCTTGGTCAAACCCCTTTTAGGTTATTAAACCAAGATAATGAAATAAGATAATGAAGCATGAAATAATGAAATTAGAGACTTTCCATGATGATAGATCTTTAATTGCTACAACAATGGATGAAGAATCTACCCTTGAATGCCTTAGAAAACTATCTTGATGACTTAAAATGCTAAAACCCTATCTTGCTTGATTTGAGATGGATAATGAATGATGAATGAATAAAAAATCAGGGTTTAAAATCTTGTTTATATAGGTAATCCTACTAAAATTTCTGTTAATTTGATCCCCAAGGCTGACATTAAAGAAGATTAAACTTAAAACCTATTTTTTCCCACTCAAACCTTGAAAATAGCCCAAATGGGACTCACTTACCATCCTAGTCGAATGGGTCCTACCTGGAAGGGACTCGTTCTCCCAAAGTGGTGAATGGGTCCTACAAGGGCTATTTTGCCAGCTGGGATGTCGAGTGATGCATAAATTAAGTTCATATGTTGATATAGTTAAGTTTTTTTTATCAAAATAAGCCTTAGGATGCACAATATGGTGTCATAGGAGCCTATTAATGATGATATAAAGGGTAATTAGGGCTAGGGACAGAAATTTCAATGTGAAAGTGTGATTAAATACACTCTACAACATTAAAATAAGGTCCACATAGACTACAAGGGCACAACATCCAATGTGAATGTGTAAAACACATTACAACACTAGATTAAAACCAATTTTAATTTACAAGCCTTCTAGATTAATGTGAGAATGTAATTAAATACATTGAATTAGGGAAAAAATAGGTCCATTAGATTTAAATGCTTAATAAAAGTCTAGAAAAGTGTGAAAGTTATTTACAACACTTGACATTACCTTTACAAGAAATGTATTTTATTTCGTTTACAAGGGACCAAGACCTGGTGTGGATATGTGTAAAACACTTCACAACACTAGTTCACAACACTAGACCAAGGTGACATTAGGTCCAATTTATCATTAATTATTCCCATATCAAGCAAGAGATAATTTTTTCTACGCTATAGGACTAAATTTCCTAGCCTAGCAAATGAGTCCTACTGTGCATTAAAATCAACATTTTTAGCATTTCAAGCCTTATTATGAGCTTCTACAGTTTTCTAGGTGCACCTCTCTAATTTCTCAATTTATTGTTCTTGTTTGCATTCAATTTTTAGGTCATTTATTTGATTTTTACATAGCATTAGGTTTTTTCATTAGATCTTGTATGTTACTAGTATTTCCAAGCCCTAGCTTGGTGGTGAACCCTCTTTTAGTCTCTAAACATACCCTAGGACAACCTTTAGCAAATATCTTTCCCTCACTCCATCATTGGATTGAGATCTCTTGGGTTTCCTTGAGTGAAACTAAGTAAAATAGGAGGTCCTAAACCATATTTTTTCATCTCCCAAAGGATAAATCCCCCTATTTTCTTATTTTCAATGATAAACATGAAAATATTAAAATATGTAAGGATGGGTCCCTACTATGAGGCTATCTTTGGTATCAATGTACAAATAAATCTCTTAAAAATGGAGAAAGTGAAAAAATAGGTAGGAAAGGAATTGTCTCTACAAGATAGAAATCATTGGATGCTCTTAAAGTAAAGAGAAGGATAAAATTCCATGTGAGGAAAAAATATCATCCATAAGAGAGAAGAAGAGATTCCATGTAGCCCCCTAGAAAGTAGATTCACCTATATTGATAGTGGATTCTTAAAATTAATGTTTAATATAATCAAAGATCATTGAACAATATCTATCCCTTGTAGAATAAAATAAATAATCATTAATCAAGAAATCATTCCCATTCATAAAATAAATATAAAGATGTACATGATGTCTCTAAAATCTACTTAATTGTTTCCCTATTGGTGATGAAAGGTTTCATAATAAATTCAAGAGCCCCACACCTAAATAATGAAGGTGATAATAAACAACCATGTGTAAATGTATATAGAACATGATATAGTCATATATATGGCTCCTCTAAATATTTCTTAAGGGTTTCCAAGTCAATTCCATACCATTACAAATAAACATATGGGGAAATGAAAAGATAATTTGAAGCTTCTCTCATGTGGAGAGGTGACCAAGGAGATTCAAAAAGTTTCATATCATGTGCCACAAATAAGAAAAACATAACAGTGTAGGAAGAGCACTCCAAAGGATTTACTATAGGTTGATGTAGCAGGAGAGTGTAGCGAGGTTGTTGCATAGTAGATGCTACAAGTAGATGTAGAAGAGGAAGATTTCAACTTTGAAACTAAAAGTGGAGTTAGAGTAGTCCCAACAATACTACACCTGAGAGCAGTACAAAATTCCAATGAGGTGCTACAAGTTGGAGCAATAGAGAATATATAGAAGATTATACAACTTAAAGAATTAGGTGGTGCCAATAGATTTTAATGTTTGATAAAATAAAGGAGCATGAGCCAGGATTTTTGTAGATGATGTTAGAAGTACATGAAAAAAAAGAAAGACAAGTAGATGTAGAAATGGAGAAAAGAAAGATGCTATAGATGAGATGCTATAAATAAAGGTACCTACTAGTAAGGAGTCTCTAGTTGTGGAGGAAAAATTAAGTGGATATATACTCTATTTAATACAAGGTGTTGTAATTAATATTATCTAAGGAGGATGAAGAGTGAGATATGTATGAGCTATAAGATTCCATCATTGAAATGGAGTTAAGCCCAAAAGAGAAGCTCATACTCAAAGAGGAGGAGTTGTTTCCCATAGAATATTGGGAGGAGGTGTAGCTATGGAAGGGTACATGAAAGGAGAAGAGGAATTGATATTTATCGAAGATTGTGGACCAAATCCCACAAAGAGAATATTAAATTATATAAGAGATAGAAGCACTCAAAATATATTATTGGTAAGGTGTAATCCCATTCTAGTACTACAAATATGGGGTCAAAGCTAGAACCAAAGGGTATTGGTTCTAGTAAATTGTTAGAAGAGGTGAAAGAAAAAGAAGAAAACAAAGAAGAAACCACTAGATATTCCTACCATTTGAGTAGGGACTTAAACAAAACTTAACATCATTAAAATGATGTAAAAATAATCTAGGTATTATTGAATGGAATAGACCATTGAAGCTATAGAATTAATAATTTGGAGAAGAATTTTCACTTAAAGCTACTATAGGTTTTTCCTTGAAGTTCTTATTGAAGTAGTTACCATACTATAGAGGCACTTGCAAAAAGAGGTGGATATTTGTAGCCACAAAATTATATTAAATGACTTGTAACAACAATAAATTATAGTAGAAGAATAGTTACTCATAACAACTAGATATTTTTTCAAGGAGATACATGAACTTGTAGCAAATGAGGTGAAGCATGCAAGAGTAAGTGTATTTTCAACAACATAAGGTTGCAAGGTAACAGGGAGGTCATTAAGGAGAGTGATGTTGTTGTAGTTATATTTGTAACAAAGGAGCACAATGGGAGTGCTTATGTTGTTAGTTGAAGAACTACAAGAATTTTATACGGTTATTGATATATTATAGAATTAGTGTGGCATGAATGTCCATTAGAAATTGAGTCTTAATTTTAAAAATTTGATCATTCATACACCTAATTTATTACTATTAAATCCACCCCACAACACTATTAATAAAACTAACCTTTCATGATCTTAAAAGGGAAAATTGGTTAAGGATAAAGATAACTTAGTACACTATAATTCGTAGAAATAAAAAAATATTTTTTTATTCATTTATAATTAGATAATAATACTCTCAATCTTTAAAATTTAACTTTTACTTTAAAAAGATTGATATTTATAAACTAATGACATTAATTATTATATCCCACACGACTATTAAATAAATTGACAATATACAACTAAAAAGTAAGCTTATTCAAAAGTAAAAAATGACTTTATGATGTGATAGCTTATGAAATGATAAAAATATAATTCTCATTCACTCATTATATTAGATAATAGCACTCTGAACATTTCAATGAAATCATATTCGAGGGATGTATCAATTGAGAAATACATTTTGAAATGATTTTCCTCAACCCTGGCCATACCCACACAAAAACCTAGATCAAGATTAAGCGCATAGATAGTCTTCCTCATATTTTGGAGGGTTCTATTTTCATATCGAGAGTAATTGTTCCTTCAACTGGTATGCCAAATGTTTCTGTAGATTCAAGGTTGCTCTTCTCGTAATGATATGTGGGGAGCATTTCCGAGCTAGTAAAACTGGTGAACTTTGTGTCCTTCACTTTGCCCCACAGAACACCATACAATCCTATTACTATCACCACTCCTCCCACCACGCTGCATTCAATTTCATTCAATTAGACCAACAAATGTAAAAACTAATTGCATAGTACATTACATATATTTTTATTCAAGCAAAAAATTGCTAAAAGCAAACCTGCCCAAATAGATGTTTTGATGAAGAATAATGGAGTCCATGATTGCTGTAATTATCATAGTCAATGGAGTGAATGCAGTAGCAAATACAGGACCCTTTATCTTCATGCATAAACCTTGCACACAATATGATATTCCAGACCCCACCACTCCCTGTATCCATTAATAACATTAGACTCTATACATTAGAATCCAAATACTTTGAAAGACTATTCTAAAACATCTATGTGTCAAAGAACTTTTTGACTGTGCCTACCATTTAAGCTGGACGATCTCAAAGTGCTACAAATATATGAGATAATTGGGCTTAATAATGAAAACTTACAGAGTAAATGACAGTAAGAAGATTCATGTCAAATCCAATTTCCCACGCTGAAGGACGTCGTTCAACAACTAAGGTGATTGCAATTGACTGTAAGGTGCCCATCAAGCATATTAAGGTGGCAAGCGAAAGTTGCGCAGAATACTTCTTAAGTACCGAAGCCTAAATTCAGTAATTCATTGGATTTCACCAATTAGAAACATGAATTTACCAGTTTAGTATTAAATATTGGAAAATGTGATTAACGCTGGCAAACAAGTGATGTTAGTTACCTGAAGAACAAAGAGGGAGGACCAAGCAAGTGTTGCAACAATTAAACATAGGCAACCTTTTATCATATCACTATTACTATCATGAGAGGTAGCAGCATTTGAAGAATGTTGATGATCGTGTGAAGACCGAGGCATGGGAAGAAGAGCTCCTTTGTACAAAGTCATCAGCATTGCACCACCAACACACACTAGTGTTCCCACTATCTTTGCTTGACTGCGTACCTCTCGAATTTTTATTCTCTCCACTCTAAACAATACAACACATATCCCATCTTTAATAAATTTTTTTAATATAGCAAATAGTATTACATATATTTATAGAAAAAATAAATATAAATAGTTTCACTTCAAAAGTTTAAATGGATAGCAGTCTCAATGAAAACACAAGTACAATAAGCGGTCACATGATCAACATAAGAATAGAGAGAAGGTGGGTCCTTGTCATATGATTAATTCCACACATCAATAGGGTTTAAAGTATCTACAAGAAGGTCCCAACAATCATTACCATTGTTATCATTGTCTTCTGAAGTTTAAAAAATGTTATGTTTATAAAGTAGGAGGGAGTAGTGCTAGCCATTACATATGTTGTAAGTAAAATGATACAATATTTTATGCTGTGAATTGTGAAGTCTAAATTTTTGCTATTTTAAAAAATGTGTTGAAAGTATATGATTCTAATTACAGTTCTTAACTATCATTCAATTCAATGATCATTGACAATAAAATTAAGACGACTATTTGCCACTTTTATCGTCAAAACAAAATATAAAACAACTAATGAATATTAAATAATTTAAAAGCCTCATATTTATATAAAGCAAACCTAACAACAAACTACTAAAAACAGATTAGAACAAACTTTTCTTAAGAGATTAATTGATTTAATTGAAAAACTGAGATATCAATTTATATCTTTTTATATGAATAAAATAATTGGTAGAATAGTAATTCTACTTATTCAGAGGCAATGAACTGCTGACTTCTAGCTTTTACTTTTTTAACATTTTAAATATCTTAGATATCTTACTATCTTTATTGTAAAGGTTAAACAATATAATGATTAAACAGTCAGTAATAATTCTATGCATACTTAAAAAATATATGTATCTCATTTTTATCAATTTGACCAATAAACTATTTACCATTTAAAAATAATAACATTTAGACTGAAAGATAATTAATTACCTAAAGATTAAAGCAATCACAAAAGTCGTAGCAGGAAGCAAGTTATTTATCGCACCACCAAAAGTAGGAGAAGTATATTTCAAACCCAGGTAATAGAAATTCTGATCCAGTACAGGCCTGCCAATATTCCATCATCTCCCATTAGAGGAAACCATAATAATGTATAAATCAGGAGAAAAGGAGAAAATGGAGGCAGCTAACATACCCCAACAAACCCAGTGCAAATATCTGACAGAATATTTGAAATGTTATCTTGGGTCGTACCTTCCTGCAATTCATAGAGACAATGAAGTTATGATATATAATGGATCTTAAAAAAGAAAAAAAACAGATCATGGGTTTAATCGAAAAAGTAAATACCTTTCAATGAAGAAAGCAAAAGGAGCAAGAACAACTGTGGCAACAATGTGCCTATACACTACCAAAACAAAGTGGCTCATTCCACTGTTAAGAGAAATCTTAGTAAGAATGGCCATCCCTGCATACCCAAACTGCAGGGACGTCATTGCTATGTAAGGCCTTGCTTTCTGAAACATCTCCATTCCCATTGAAATAAGTTTCTAAGACTCCACTCCTCTAAAAGTACTAGTATTCTATCACTGGTATTCTGCTTCACTTCATGCCACAATATGTGTATGTTTAAGATAGGAGGAGTATTTATAAGCAATGTAAATACATAATGGTGGTACAGTCACCTAATTTAAGAAAATCTCATCACGACAAGTATTTCACCGCACATTAAATCGCTTTAATGGAGTGGGTTGATTTTCCAGAATTTGTCTCTCTTTTAGCGTAAGATGTGAACTGAAAAACTATTTAAGAATGATGGAAGGAGGAAAAAGAAATTGTTTAAAAGCAAATATGAGCGAAAGAACGCGAAGATACGTGCAAATGATTCAGTTAGCATTTGCAGTTTCGTGAAGAATGGTGTGTGCGGTTTCGACTCGCCAAATCGGACAAAATATGCGGTGGGAAAAGAGTGTTTAGATTACGAAAAACGAGCACAAATAACACGATATGCAACTTTATCTTCTTTTCTCATTGAATATAATTTTTTCAACCAAACTTTTAATGTGCTGCAGAATCAACCACAATTATTTCTACACGATGAAATATTTTTTCCTTTTTAAAGGAGCTCAATTAATATTTAATAGTTTTATTTTTGGGTGGGAGTGATGAGTATTTGTCAGGGCAAGTCATAGTTCTTTCTATGAGTAGTGGATAAAATTAATTTTTAGAAAGCATTCAATTTTTTTAATAATTTATATAATAATATGGTTAAATAGACAATAAGTTAGACACTTGCTAAGTAAGACATAAGACATAAAATAAGGTTGCAATAATGTTGAAAGTATATAAGAGACACTTGAGGTAGAAGTAGGAATGTCCTCCCAACACTCGTATAAATAATTATTAATTGTAAGTCTAGAACTTAATTGTAAAGTACTTTGACTCCAATTATCAATTGCATTAGCCAATATCAACCTTTTTCACCAAGCATGCAACCTCTAGAGAAAGGCAAAGCTTTTTTACTACCTAAGACCTGGAGAAGCAAGCATGACACAATCTCAACTTCATCATTATCTTCCAAAGACATACACCATGAATTTAAATAGCCTACAACATCATCCTTCTTTGAATATCTGAATTCCTTTGATCACAACACACCTACACTTCAAGTACTATCTTCAAGTACTATCTTCCTAATAATGCTACCTACCAAGACACTTTCCATCAAAGGCATCAAACTTGTGTTTACTTATCATGTCCACTTTTTTAGGCTTGGCTACTATCTATGATGATAATACCTTCTAATGGTTAACAATAGTATCATAGTTTCATTAACATATTAAATATGGTTTATTGATTTAATCATCTAATCAACTAATCAATTAGAAACTTTAAGTAATTGGATTATGTTTGAACTAATAAATTTAGTGTGTGGATCTCCCTCTTTCACACACATTTTTTAAATGATAAAAGTGTTTTTTAATACATTCAAGACCTACCCCACTAAAGCTTATTATTAATTATCCAAAATGAAAACATAACTTAAAGAAAAATAGAATATTTCTTTATTTTCATAACCATACAAATGTTAAATATGATATATAGTAAAAGTTATCCAAACCCCATTCATTTGAAATAATTTTTCTATATCTATTTAAAAAATATAAATGAGATACTCACTAAAACAATCCTAGAAAAGACTAAAATCATTTGACCTTCAAAAAATGGATACTTTCCTAATAAGAATTATCCTCAAAATCAACATCAATTTCTCAAATTCAAGCATCAAATTCAAAGGGATCAAATTTCTCTCTAATGTTCATGAGGTTATGATAGAGTTCAATGACAAATCATCTTTGCACCACTTTTTCAAGCATCTTCAAAGCGTATTTAAGCTACATGTGAAAGTTCTCCACCTTAATGTTGCAATGTGTCATATCTATGAAATGAGGCAAATTGATGGTGTTTCTAATCTATTAAAAAATGGCATACAATTGGCATTTGCAAAAGTATATCATTGTGTATATGTGTGTGTGTGTGTGTGTGTGTGTGTGTGTGTGTGTGTGATTTACAAAGGGTTCAAAAAGAGTATGTTATTTCTCTACAAAATTCTTCATGGTTTGATTTGAATTTGTTTGAGATGAACCCAAAATTATCATTAAAACTCTCAAAATTCTCTTACAAATTAATCTTGAATTTATACCAAGTAGAAAGCAAACCCGAATCAAGCTTTGCCAAAGGCCAAACAAATAACTTAGTATAATATTATAAAATAGCTCACTTGATTCTTCACTATACAAAATAAACTAAAACAAAATTAGTGCTATCTTAACTTCTTTTCTATTCCCATATGATAATATGGTAAAAGGTATGTTTGGTATTTTAGACTTTTAGTTATGTTAAAATTGGTATCTCTAAAAGACTACCTAAATTTAATTTTGGTAGATTCCAAATTTGATAGTTGGAGATAGAGTATCCAAATAGAACATTCATATTTATTATGCCAAATGTCATGGATTTAGCCATATCCATAAGTTATGTTTTTCTTTAGTTATTGTTGATGAAGAGGGGTTTGTGCTTTTGTTGATAATGTTGGAACTTTTTCAAAGGATGATCTTTTCAATGCGGATTTCGACTAGAGTATTAGATGAATTATGAATCGTAAAAGGAATAAATTATTGGCTATTGAATATGATATAGGTAGAGGTATCCATGAATAACATCTCCCCAAACTGAATGAAACAAGGGACAAAGAAAAACCCTTGAATCATGAAAAGGATGAGTGATTATTCAATGTGATTAAAGTGCTTGGTAATGTTAAAATTGAGGAATATGGTAGGGAAATAAGATTAGTGAGCCCATTCTATGCCTTCCTAAACAATAATAATATTTAGGTCGAACAAGCTAGGGAAGAATTGGATAGATCTTAAGAGGTGGAGCTTTGGCAATGATCTTGTATGAAACTTTCAACAAAGTAATTAGCTTCCAACAAAAAAATCTCCTTGGGTTGACTAGCTTTAGGTATGATTTTAGCATTTCCTTTGTTAATCAACTTTCCTAGGGATTTGTGGTAAAAAATATTTAATATAAACATTGTGGAGGTTGTTACCAACAATATCCCAGAATTATTTATAAATTCATAAGGGAAACCATCCAAATTTGGTGTTTTATCATTAGTCATCATGACAAAAACTTCCATTAAATCTTCTACGTTGAAAATGTTTTCACAAATAATACAATAGGAATTAGAGACCTAGCAAGGAACTACTAGGGTTAGAAGGAAGATGTCTAACAGTTAAAAGCATATTTGATCAATAAAATAGAGAAATAAAACACACAAAAAATTATAGTAGAAACAAGACAACATAGAGAATTTAACGTGGTTCACCCAATCTAGGCTACATCCACAAAACCACAGCCATCCAATGATTTTATTATATAGTGCAAAACATATTACAATCTCGTGAATAATCGCCTTTTTCTACATACTGTAACCCCCATCCCAACCCCTTATAACAAGCTTTTTGGAAGCTTCCAGAATTAGGGTTTTTACAAAGTTGTTTTTGTTTTCTTTTCAATGATTTTTCCTTTGTCGGTGATGACATGAAAAAATGGAAAAAAAAAATCTCAGGGACTATTGCCCCTGAACCCCCACTCGAGGCCCGACCCAACCCCGGACCCCGGTGAGGATACATGTCAGATGTATAGTATAGCATGATCAATCATCGCATACCAACAATCTCCCACTTGGAGACTGATCAGGCTCCACATCAACACAATCTCCCACTTGGAGATTGATCCTGGATGACACTACTGCACTTACAGCTCCCACTGGAAATAAGTACCTTGGACCCTACTACTCTATTATACCTGAATTCAACCTTGAAGGCCAATCGAAGCTAAAGAGGAGCTCAGCTTCTCCCTTGTCACCGCCTTCATAAACATATTTTCTGGATTGGTATCTGTATGTATCTTGTCCAACTTGACTTGTCCATCCTCAAACACTAACCGAATGAAGTGATATCTCAATTGTATGTGTTTTGTTTTAGAGTGCAAGGCATAATTCTTTGCAAGATGTATAGATATCTAGATGTCTATAAACAAGTAATTTTTACCATTTTTTTCCCAACTCTTCCATGAAAATTTGTAGCCATATCATCTCCTTTGTCGCCTCGATTGCAGCAACATACTCTACCTCTGTGGTGGATAAAGCAACCACCTTTCATAACCAAGAAATCTAACTCACTGTTGTCCCACCAACTGTAAATACATAACCTGTGGTACTCCACTTGGTATCTATATCCCCTGGTAAATCTGAGTCAACATAGCCTTTTAAATTAGTATTAGAGCCCCCAAAACATAAACATAAATATTGGATGTACTTCTCAAGTACCTAAGAATCCATTTTACCACATTCCAATGCTCAACACCAGGATGACTCATATACCTGCTAACAACTCCTACAACATGTGCAATATCTAGTCTTGTGCATACCATGGTGTACATTAAACTACCTACAGCTAAAGAATATGGTACCTTGGACATTTTTTCTTCCTCCTCTTGTGTCTTTGAACACATAGCTTAGTCAATTTAACATGACTAGGCAAAGGTGTGCTAACAGCTTTTGCATTCTCCATATGAAATCTTTGTAACACCTTTTCAACATAATCAGCCTGAGATAAAAATATTTTTTTGTTTTTCCTATCTCTTGTAATCTTCATACCAAGGATTTGTTTTGCTACCCCCAAATCCTTCATAGCAAATGAATTTGTTAACTGTTGTTTTAACTCTCTTATGTGATCCATATTAAACCTTGCTACAAGCATATCATCAACATATAAACATAAGATAATGCAAATATCATCATCTAACCTCTTAAAATAAACACAATGGTCTGAATTACACCGACTGTAGCCTTGCTCAGCCATAAAACTATCAAATTTAATATACCATTATTGAGGTGCTTGCTCCAAGCCATATAGACTTTTCTTCAATTTGCACACAAGTTTCTCCTTGCCTTTGACCTCAAATCCTTTTGGTTGTTCCATATATATTTCCTCTTCTAAATCACCATGGAGAAAGTTTGTTTTAACATCAAGTTGTTCTAAGTGTAAATCTTCAACATCCACAATACTTAAAACAACACAAATAGAAGTAATTTTAACAAGAGAAAATATTTCATCAAAATCAATACCATTTTTCTGTGCAAATCCCTTTACAACTAATCTAGCTTTAAATCTTTTCTTACCTCCATCCTCCTCTTTTAGCCTATAAACCAATTTGTTTGGTAAAGCCTTTTTTACCTGCAAGCAACTTGTATAATTCCCAAGTCTGATTTTTCAGCAAGGAGTCCATTTCTTCTTCCATTTCATGCTCCCACTGAACCTTGGTATCTACCTGCATAGTTTCATCATAACATTCTGGTTCACTAGCATCAGTTAATAAAATAGAATATAAAGAGGGAGAAAATATTTTTTGGAGGTCTACTTATCCTTGAATATCATCTAACATTCACTGGAGTTTGTGGTATTTGTTGTTGTTGTTATTGAGGAGCATGAGGAACCACTAGAACATTGATGTTTGGTGTATCATCCAGCACTACATAATCATTTTTTTTCTACTCATATTGTTGCAACTGATATTTGTACAACACTTTCTCATTGAATATGCATCCCTACTTCTCACAATTTTTTGATTTTTAAAATCCCAAAGCCTATAACCAAATTCATCAATGCCATAGCCAACAAATATACATTTCTTTGATTTTGCATCAAGCTTGGTTCTATTTTTAGAATCCACATGTGCAAATGCTTCACAACCAAAGGTCTTGAGAAAAGAATAACTCACCTTCTTACCTGTCCATGCTTACTTTGGAATACCACAACCCAAAGGATTAGAGGGGCCTCTATTGATTAAATAAACAACAGTGTTTACAACCTCTGCCCACATGTTTAAAGACAGCCCAGCATGCAATCTTATAGTTTGTGCATGCTCCATTATTGTTTTGTTCATGCACTCAGCCACTCCATTTTCCTGCGGAGTCCTTGGAACCATTTTCTGCATACAAATACCATTAGAGGAACAATAGTCTTCAAACTCTTTGCTACAATACTCACCACCATTTTCAAATCTGAGACATTTTAAATTTTTACTTGTCTCATTCTCAACCAAGCTTCTCTATTTCTTAAAAGTTTCAAATACATCATATTTATGCCTAAGGAAATAAATCCATACCTTCCTTGTTGCATCATCAATAAAAGTGACATAGTACCAAGAGCCACCGAGAGAAGATACTTGAGCTGGTGCCCATACATCCATATGCACAAGCTCCAATTTCTCATCATTCTTTTGCCTCCCATCCTTGAGAAAACTAACTCTCTTTTGTTTGTCATACACAAAACTTTCACAAAAATCTATATTAACACATTTCAGACCTGGTAAAACACTCTTTGAATGAATTACTTTCATATATTTTGCACTCATATGCCCAAGTCTATTATGTGATAGTGTTGATTCATAATCCATAGCAACTATCTAATTTTTTGTCTGCTAAACTGTAGCAACTGTTCCAGAACATTGATTTTTATTTGCAATAACTAAAGTAGAAGGAACAATATGACCTATACGAAGATATAAGGTGCCTACTTTCACACCTTTTTCTACCACTAAGGCATCTCTTGTAACCTTCCAATTTTTATCACTAAATGTAACAACACAACCTTCATCATCTAGTTGCCCTACTGAAATTAAATTTCTTTTTAACTTTGGAATATGCCTTACCTCATGTAGTAGCCAATGATTCCCATTCTGCAACTTAATCTTGATTCTTCCATTTCCAATAATTTGGCAGGGTTCATTATCTCCCAAATAAACCATCCCAAAATCGCCTTGGACATAATCAAGAAAATAACTTTTATGCCCAGGGCATAGCATGAAATGAAGCCCCTGAATCTAACACCCAAGAATCATCAGCATTATCAAGGGAAAGAATCAAATCATCCTCATTAGATTTATTCTTACCACATTTGTCTCTTTATTTCCTTCCTTTTTGTCTCCTTTATTTTTCTGAGACCAGCAATCTTTATTTAAATGACCCGGCTTACCACAGTACCATCAATCCCTCTTATCTCTAGATTGGGACCTTTTGTCCTTTAATTTTCCTCTTGACTTCCCATGACTTCCAGAATTGTTTCCTCTCTCCTTTGTTCTTCCCCTACTTTCTGCATGCAAAACACTGCCTGATGTGGATGTTCCACCTGAGATTTTTCCTACGAATTTCCTCACACAAAATAACACCAACAACATCATCAAATTTCAATGTATTTGAACTAAAACAAAATTGCTAACAACCATTACCAAGCTATTCCAACTTTCTGGCAAAGAACACAAAATCAAAAGAGCCCTAACTTTTTCATCAAAGTTTACATTTACAGAAGTTAATTGACTGGTAACTATATTAAACTCATTTAAATGATCAACAACTGACCCACCTTCTACCATTTTCATATTAAATAAACGCTTCATAAGAAATACCTTATTTGAAGTGGAAGGATTTTTATATAACTTCATTGGGGTTTCCATCAACTCTTGAGTTGTCTTTGTTGTTGTAATATTGAATGCCACTGATTGTGCCAGGCATAAATGAATGGCTCCAAGTGCCTTTCTATCCAAAATTTTTCATTCATCATCACTCATTGTTGTCGGTTTCTTGGCTATTCCTTCTAATGGCCTTCGTAAATCCTTCTAATAGAGATAATCCTCCATCTGCATCTTCTCAATTTACCCTCATCCGTCATTGCTCCCACTTAACTGTGAGACTCCCACTCAATCGTGAGACTTTCCTAGAGACGATAGTCAAACAAAACCCACTCTGATACCACTTGTTAGGGTTAGAAGGAAAATATCTAACAGTTAAATGCAGATTTGATCAATAAAACAAAGAAATAAAACACATAGAAAATTATAGCAAAAACAAGACAACACAGAGAATTTAATGTGGTTCACCTAATCTGGGTTACATCCACAAAACCATAACCATCCAATGATTTTATTATTCAGTGCAAAAAATATTACAATCTTGTGAATAATCGCCTTTTCTACACACTATAACCCCCATCCCAACCCCTTATAACAAGCTTTTTCGAAGGTTCCAGAATTAGGGTTTTTACAAAGTTGTTTTTTTTTCTTTTCTGTGATTTTTCCTTTTTTGGTGTACATATATTGGGCCAGTATAGCATGATCAGTCACCACATACCAATAGGAACCATATTCAGACTATATTGTAAGGAAACCATATACTCTAACATATAATCCTAAGCCACGAAAGCTTTCTCATAGTGTCAAAAAAAATATTGAAGGACATTAGGAAGCTCTCACAAGAGCTAATGTCTTTCACAAATTTAGCTGATGGATAATGAGGATTGACAAGAATGCAATGCATAAAAAATTCCTATCAACAATTGGTCACCAATTTCAAGCCAATGGATCCTAGCCATAATTTTTACTCCATGAGTTGAATTAGCATCTATAACTTATTTTGGTTGTGAAGCTAAGTCATGTGAATTTGAGTAGTAGAATCAAATGGTTTCACATTTAAAGTGAGAATCACTTAATGGATATCAAAGGTAGTGGCCTCATACCAGTGGGAGAAGAAGAAGACTAGCTATTACCCATGAATGTAAAGGAAGTGAGTAGCATGGATAATGGTATCATTCAACCATGAATCAATTGGTATCATACATAGGGAAAGGCTCTAAATTTTAGAAATATTGTATATCAACTTAGGTGGCCTTGTTATTAAGCATTGATGTGTTGATAGGAAATTATATTTTTATAGCCTTTCAAATGGTAAATTTACATTTAATATGATATTAGAAGGTGGTCATAAAAGACAATTTCTACCAAGGGTTCAATTGGTAAAGAACAATAGTTGGAAAAGTAGAAGAAGGATTGATTAGACATCATGATACAATATAGTATCTTTTAGACTTTATCAAGCCTAGCCCATAATTTTCTCCAAATGTACCATATCATATTATTTTGGAAATGGACAAGATTGGGATTAAAAAGGCTCAATTTATTACACAAGTAGAACCATGCCTCTCTTTCACTAGCTATCTAGTGCATAATTAAAGCCCCACATTTATCATAAGCCATCTATATCATATTAAAATTTTCACATAGAACCTAAGTAATGGGTAGAATTGATTCAATCATCCATCTCCGAAAAGAAGATATCTCCATGTAGCTCCATTCAAGGTATAAACAGTAATAATTCCAAAGGATTGAATCAATGTTGAAAATGGCCCATAGAGCTTGGTTAGTGGGGTCACATCCTTTGTCATGTAATTATTCATTCCACATATGAAATAAAATGGTGACAACAACACCCCATCCTACTTTATGTTGGCTACACAACACATGGTTAGAAGTCCAAATCACACAAAAATGCAACAAAAAGTAAAAATTAGAAATTTTAACCTCTTGTAAAACAGAGAATGAATATGTGAATTACAAATGAACATCAAGAATGAATTATTTTTGTGGGGGTTTTGTCAACCCCCTAACATTCTAGGAATACAATTCATAAGTAGGTGTTGAGAGATATCTCTTCAATATACAACTCAACTAGTGTAGGGTAACCATTTTGTAATATCACTCCCTAGGCTTCAAAACATTCAATCTAGAAGTGAAGAGGTACATGTTATTTGGTTGACAAATCTCCATCCTTTAATTACCCTAGTGGACTAGACAATCTATTTTCTTGGTAGGATGGCATGAAGTAGGATAGTCATTAATAGAATTTGGTCAATCCAAGGTTGATGCCATGGGTGGGGTACAATCCACTTTCACCTTGTTGGATTCCTCCCTAGAGGAGGATGGTATAAACCTACTTGATTCTAGAGATTTTGAAACATGTTGCATAGTCAAATTTCTTTAGATAGAAATCATACTTGGGAAAACTTGCTTCTACCAAATTTCTTGGCCTTATCACTAACAATAGTAGACTAACCTCCCTCTTCTTTCACAAGAGATGGCACTCTAAAAGAGGGTTGAATAGTGACATTTAGGCACATATAGGATAGGGGTAGATCATAATTTTGTGTTATGATGATTGACACAAATAATATGTATTTGAAAGGTTGGTATAATAAACAAGCTGTGTATATCTAGTTTCACCAACTTGAGTATAGATAGCATCTTTGATGTCCTTAGATAGGCTCATCTTGATGCAATCTTGCCATTGGAGATGGGTAGAATAGAATCTCTTTGGTTCAACATAGACAACTAGGCCTATATAGGAGGATATTTGGCTCAATAAATTCCAACACACGATACAGGTGGTTCAAGAAATTCATTATAGATAGAGACTTTAAGATTTATTTTTTGAGACAACAAAATCCAATGTCCATGGCTTGAAAACAAGAATCATGGACAAGCCAAGGGCCATGACTAAGCACTACCTCAACATAATTAGCTTCAATGAAATGAAAAAATAAAACATCCTTTGGTCAGGTTTTGCTTAATGAAAAGGTGAATCCTATTGGGAGTACAAGCACTAGCAACTCATTTTTTTAGCATGCTTTTGATAGAGACCTTGCCAACAAAATATCCAACCAAAATAAAAGATTCTAGCCAACAACATGCATTATCAAATAGTAGAATATGAAGCACAACATTAGACGGTGTAGCATAAGACATACCTCATAAAATACTTTTGGAACAAACTTTTGAAGATACTTGAATAAGAGTGTCATTGTTTATCGCCATCAAACTTTTAACTCAAATTTTATTTTTTTTATCCTATTAATTCAAATACCCAATTAATCTGAATCTAATTTTAATAACAATACTTAAAAAAACTAAATTGATTTCTGATCAATTTTTATTACCCTTAATTTATTTAAGAATGTTGCCAGTGCTAAATGTCCATTCGAGTTTGAGATTATGTGGTTTTGTGATGGTAAATTTTTGGATTCTCTTAAAAGTTGGTGGATCCAAGCAACTATTAAGGCTCAAAGATTTTATGTGCATTTTCGGATTTTCTCTCTGACCTAACATTTGAAGTGAAAAAATATTTAAGAATTGATAGAAGGAAATATATATTTGAGGAAAAGCAAATGAGAGCAAAAGAAGAAGATAAGTGCAATGATTCAGTTCGCATTTGCAGTGTCATAAAAGAAGGCTGTCTACGGTTTCGAGTCGCCAAATGGCACAAATAATGGGGTGTGAGAAGAATGTTTACAGATTTTTATTTTGTAATTATTTTCTGTTTAAATAACATTAAATTACAAATATAGTTACGAATGATGAGCACAAATGGCACGATAAGGAATTTTATCTTCTTTCGTCAATGAATATAATTTTTTCGGTGAAACTTTAATTGAAATATCAACTTTTAATATGATGCAGAATCAACCACACAATCATTTCTACACGACGAAATAATTTCTTCTTTTGAAAGGAGCTCTATTAATATTCAATGATTTAATTTTTGAGTGGATTGACTGGTAACATAGATTAATAATTTTATTTTTGAGTGGATTGACTGCTAACATAGAGTATTTGTCAGCATATGATTCGGGTTTAAACTTTTAAGATCATAAGTCTTTTAGAATAATGGGTAAAATTAATTTTTTTAAAAGGTGGAATTTTTTTAATAACAGATATTAAAATAAACATAAATAGTCAATAATATAAAATCTAGTTAAAGAAGACGTGAAACAAGGTTACAACAATGTTAAAAGTAAACAAGGGACACAGAAAAATAGGATATCCCCTCCCAAATACCTATGTCAATAATTGTTAGTTGTAGCTCTAGAACTTGGGTCCAAAGTACTTTCAATTCGATTAAAAATTGCATTAGTCATTTCTCTAAAAAGTACTTCATATTTAAGAAAGAATGAATATGAAGGAAGTAAGTTTTAGAGAAATAGCTAATGCAATTGTTAATGGCAGTAAAAGTATTTTGGACCTAAAGAAAGAAAGAATATGAAGGAAGGACGTATTAGAGAAATGACTAATATCTTACAAAGGGGGATGAGGAGAGGGACAATCGAGATTCTCAATTCTTCTACCTTCTTTCACCAAGATACCTTTGTCACTAATAGGAGAGTTATTAGGAGAAGAAAAAGTATGATTGTTATGATTATCTACGCTTGCATCCTCACCAATAGGCAATGTAATATTAAGGATTGTGTCAATGGTTTGATCCGCTTGCTCTAAGATGTTCTCATAACTATGAAAGATAGTGGAAGGATAACTAACATGTTTCTTAATGACCTCATTATTGTACTCTAAATTAAACTCATAAGAGGGGATGTTGTACTTATGCAATCCATTTTTAACAATATCAAAGCCACATTTGTTGAAAGAAAACATGTTATCATGAAAAAGTAAAGAAAGTGCAATGCAATGACCTAAAGTGAAATGTTTAAATACAATTTTTCATATTTGAAACAAGGTAATTGCTGATTACAGTATGCAACAAACTGAAAGGTGATATGTTGTAAATGCAATTTTGGAATTGAGCAATGCATGTAATTGACCAATTTAAGTTAGATTTAGTGAAATGCATGTAATAGAAGCTCAACCAACTAAAACAAATAGTTAATGGTAGCAAACTGAAGTGCAAAAATAAGGTTTTCAGTGTTGTAAAAGGAAATTTCAGATGTACACTAGGACTGATTCGCCCAAGGTGGCGAATGAGTCCCAATAGGTATTTTAAAAAAAAAATAGAAATTTTCAATTGCTTTTTATTCTTTTTTATGTTGTATGATCTATAACCTAAGTGCAAATGTAGATTTTATTTAATTTTCAATGATATGAGATGCAAAAATGCAAGTTATATGCACTTTCACTAATGCAAAATTCAGAAACCCTAGATGTCAATTAACCAATGCAATCCTAATGCAATGCTAATGCAAGCTAGATCTAGGATGATGATGGACTCCAAATCAAAATAATGATGTTCTAAATGCAGGTTCACCAAAATGGAACCTTTAAAAATGTGAATGGTGGAATAGTGGAATGGTTGATTATTATGAAATGCTATCACACCCACTTTCAAAGCTATTCAATTCTAGGATAACCCTAGAGATATCAATGCAAAAGAGAAAGATATCTTGCAATAGGGTTGTCCTAGGGGATGAAAGTAGACTAATGAGGGGTTCACTGCTAGGTTTAGACTTGGAAAAGACAATGACATGCAAGATGAAATGCAAAACCCTACTATGATGCAAACTTGAATCAAATGACCTAGAAATGTATATAAAACAAAATAGAAAATAGTAAAATTTGAAATGTGCACCTAGAAACTTGAAGATGATTGAAAGGAGTCCTAAAATGCTAGAAATTCTAACTTTTTCCCCTAGTGGGACTTATTCACCATTCTAGGTGAATTAGTCCCAGTTCTATATTTTTGCATAGGAGTAGGTTTCAGATAAAAGGGTATCTAAATTTGCAAGAAATTCCGAAAAACATCTACGGTGGGACTCATTCACCACTTTTGGTGAATAAGTCTAGTTTGGATTTTCTGGAACTTCAAGGTTTGAATTTTCTCTTCTCAATCTACTCAATCTCCTTCTCTAGGTTTCCAGATTTGAAACTATGATTTCAGGGTTGTAGATGACCTTTTATTAAAGATTATGACCTTGCAAATGGGGAGACAATTCCAAAAATCTTGTAACCTAATCTTCACTAATCTTTCAAGTCTTCAAATCACCTAGATCTGCAATCACTCAAAGAGAGAGAGAGAGAGAGAGAGAGAGAGAGAGAGAGAGAAAGTATTGATTGTTAGGGAATAGGGGTTTACCTTGGTGAAACCCCTTTTAGGTCATTAAACCAAATGATGAAAAAATGAAACAAGGACATGAAACACAGGATATGAAACATGAAAAATGATACCTTGAATGATGTCTTGCAATTCATGTCTTGTAAATCTACAACTTAACATGAAATTTAAATGAAGGATGTAGATCTTGATCCTGACAATAGGTGTAGAACAATACTTAATCTTGGATCTTTAATGCTACATCACAACACTAGATCAATAATAGACTTGATGCTTGATATGCTTGACTTGATGATGGATCTTGAATTTTTTTAACAATTGATGAAGAATTCTTCCCTTGAATGCCTTAAAAATGATCTTGATTGCTCCCTAGATGATCTTGTGAAGTCTTGGAATACTTAACTCTTGCTTGCATGACTTGATAACATGTAGGTTTGATGAAATAATGATTTGAAATCTTATTTATATAGGAAATCCACTCAAATGAATGCTAATTTGATCCCAAAGGCCAACATAGAAGAAATTTGAACTTAAAACCCAAATTTCCCACTCAAAACCTTAAAAATAGGTCAAATGGGACTCATTCACAAAGTTGGGTGAATGGGTTCCACCTGAATGGGAATCATTCGCCCAAATTATTGAATGGGTCACACAGGGCCTATTTTGCTTGCTAAAATGTCGGGGGGGCGGTGTAAATTAAGTTTATATGTTGATATTGTTAGGTTTTTAATTGAAATATGCCTGGGGATGCACAATATGGGGTCATAGGGGCCTATTAATGATGATATTAATGTCCTAAATGCAATAGGGCCCAAAATACATTGTAAAAGTGTAAATAAATACACTTTACAACACTAAATTAAGGAAAATTTGGGTCTATTTAGCTTAAAAGGGCTCAAAATCTCATGTGAATGTGTAGAACACATTACAACACTAAATTAGGTCCACCTAATTCACAAGCCTCCTAAATTTAATGTGAAGGTGTCAATAAATATGCTTTAGAATATTAAACTAGGGAAAAGATAAGTTTATTTAGCTTAGAAGGGCCTGAAAACTAATGTGGATGTGTAAAACTCATCACAACACTAGATCAAGGTGATATCAAGTCCAATTCATCATTAATTATTTCCAAATCAAGCAAGGAAAAGGGATAATTTTTTCATTGTCACAAAGGGTCTTGTAGAGGCCATGACATATTCATTTTGGTGGTGCTCACAGAATTTGGTGCTTGTGCCTTCATCTATTTGTTGGTCATGCTCACGCCCTTTCAATTGCTTGAACTATAGTCTCCAAAATTCAAAAACCATACCCACACATTCAAGGGAGTCATTCCTTGAATAAGGGGGGTTATAATTTTATTCTTTTGTCTTTTATTGAGGTTTGCAAGACATAACATAATCTATGTCTTCTTAATCCACTTCATGACATTAAACTTGTAAAACTCAACAACAAATAAGTTTGCAAATGGACTCATATAAAGTGCCACAAATATTAATTGTGTGCTCCACATGGAGGGAATTTGGGAAATTTATACTTATATTAAATTATAAAGTGTAATGGGGGGGGGGTTGTGTAGAGCCTTAATTTGACATCATAGTTGTGGATCCCCGTGATTTATCATCACAAAAGTTTCTCCTCATGATTCTCACCTCATTCATGTGTTCCTTGATGCACACCCTTTTTAGTTTCTTGTAAATCTCTACATTCCTTGCACACTCTTGATTTCAGTTGGTTTGCTTATTATCTTCGCATTAAGGGGGGAATATGATGTGTTGTTCTAATGCTTCTTTCAATGAAGTAGTTGTGGAATTTTATTTTTCAGAGGTCTCATGAACCTTCTATCTTGATAGGTCTCGTATGGGGATTATTTCAATCGGTCATATTTTTTGAGATTCTAGTACTCCTAATCATAGTACTATCTATTTTATAACTACATAGAGTTTGACTGACTTTATCTACATGGTTGAGTAGTGTTCATATGTTCACTCATGTAGTGTTTTGTATCTCTTATCTTGATCTAAATTTCTTTTAGATTCATTGATTCCAATACACACCAATTCATCATCGGTAGAGTTTACAACTTCTACATGCTTCAAGAGTTCTTCATCATCATGTTCCTATCATCAAGGAACATATTTTTAGAAGGTCTTAAATCCTTGTCTTTCTCTCTTTGGAGAGGATTTTTTTTCCTATTGGTTTATTTTCCTTTACTCCACTTTATGAGATAATGCATTGTACATGGGAACCTAACATGGTCTCTATCCAGGACCCATTTCCATCTATTTGCACTATTGTGTTCTAAGTCATGTGAAGTTGAGTAGTAGAATCAAATGGTTGCACATTTAAAGTGAGAATCACTCAATGAACATCAAAGCTAGTGGTCTCATGTGAGTGGGGATAGAAGAAGACTAACCATTTCCCATGAATTCAAAAGAAGTGAGTAGTATGGATAATGTATCATTCAACAATGTATCAATTGGTGTCATACATAAGGCAAGGCTCTAAATTTTAGAAATATTGTATATGAGCTTAGGTGGCCTTGTTATTAAGCATTGATATGTTGAGAATAAATTTTATCCTCGTAGCCTTTGGAATGGTAAATTTCCATTTAATTTGAAATCACATTGGAAAGTTATCATAAAAGAGAATTTCTACCAAGGGTTCAATTGACAAAGGACAATAGCTAGTGAAGTAAAAAAAGGATTGATTAGACATCATAGCATAATCTAGTTTGTTTTAGACTTTATCAAGCCTAGCCCATAAATTTCTCTAAATGTATTGTATCATATTATTTTGGAAATGGCCAAGATTGGGATTAAAAAGGCCCAATTCATTACACAAGTAGAACCATGCCACTCTTTCACTAGCTATCTAGTCCATAAGTAAAGCCCCAAATTTTTCATAGGCCATCTATATCATATTAAAATTTTCACATAGAACCCAAGTTATGGGTACAATTGAATCAATCAATCATTTCTAGAGGGAAGGTCTCTCCATAGCACCACTTAAGGTATAAACATTAATAATCTCAAAGGAATAAAAATTAATGATGAAAATGGCCCATAGAGCTTGGTTAGTGGGTTCATGTCCTTGGTTAAGTAAGTGTTCATGCCACATACAAGATAAAAGGGTGAAAATTTCACCCCATCCTACTTTATGTTTGCTACACAATGCATGGTTGGAAGCCCAAATCACACAACAAGCAACAAAAGGTAAAATATAGAAATTTTAGCCACTTGTAAATTAGAGAATATATAAACATGTGAATTACAAATAAACATCAAGAATGGATTTTTTTGTGGGGGTTTTGTCAAACCCTTAACCTTTTAGGAAATACAATTCATAAATAGGTGTTGAGAGACATCTCTTCAATATCCAACTCAACTAGTGTAGGATGACTGTTTTTAAATATCGCTTCCTAGGCTTCAAAACATTCAATCTAGAAGTGAAGGGTAAATGTTGTTGCTTGGTTGATAAATCTCCATTCTTTAATTTCCTTGGTGGAATGCATGATCTCCTTCTCTTGGTAGGAGGGCATGAATTATGATAGTCTTTAATGAAATTCATTTTATGCAAGGTTGATGCCATGAGTGGAGTATAATCCACTTTCACCTTGCCAGATTCCTCCCTAGAGGAGGAGGGTATAAACCTAATTGATTCTAGAGATTTTGAAACATGTTGCATAGTTGGATTGCTTGAGATATAAAAATACCTAGGAAGTCTTGCTTCTACCAAGTTCTTGGCCTTATGACTAACAATAGTAGACCAACCTTCCTCTTCTTTCACAAGAGGTGGCACTCTAGAAGAGGTTTGAATAGTGACCTTTAGGCACATAGATGATAGAAGTATTTCATAACTTTTCATTATGATGATTGACACAAATAATACATATTATTTGAAAGGTTGATATAATAAAGAGGTTGTGTATATCTAGTCTGACCAACTTGAGTATAGATGGCATCTTTAAGGTCCTTAGATAGGTAAACCTTGATGCAATCTTGCCATTGGAGATGGGTAGAATAGAACCTCTTTGGTTCAACATAGACAACTAAACTTATTGAGGAGGCTATTTAGATCAATAAATTCCAATACAAGGTAGGGATAACTTGAAAATTTCATTCTAGATAGGGATATTAAAAGACTTATTGTTTGAGACAACAAAATCCAATGTCCATTGTTTGAAAAAAAAGCAAGGAATGGACAAACCAAGGGCCATGATGAAGCACTACCTCAACATGATTAGCTTCAGTGAAATGAAAATGAGAACATCCTTTGGCTAGGTTTTGCACAATGAAAAGGTGAAACCCATTGGGAGTCCAAGCCTCACCAACCCAATTTTTTTCACATGCTTTTGACAAGGACCTTGCCAACAAAATTTCCAACCAAAATAAAAGATTCTAGCCAGCAACACACATTATCAAATTGTAGATTATGAAGCACAATGTTAGATGGTATAATTTAAACATACCTCATAAAATACTTTTGGAGATACTTGAATAAAGATGCTGTTGTTTATTTCCATCAAACTTTTAACTCAAATTTAATTTTATTGATCCTGTTAATTCAAATACCCCAATTAACCTGAATCTAATTTTAATAACAATACTAAAAAATTAAATTGATTTCTGATCAATTTTTATTAACCTTAATTTATTTAAGAACATTGCTCGTGCTAAATGTCTATTCAAGTTTGAGATTATGTAGTTCTGTGATGGTACATTTTTGGATTCTCTTAAAAGTTGGTGGATCCAAGCAACTATTAAGGCTCAAAGATTTTATATCCATTTTCGAATTTTCTCTCTTACCTAGCATATGAACCGAAAATATCTAAGAATCGATGGAAGGAAAAATATATTTGAGGAGCAAAAGAAGAAGATAAGTGCAGTGATTCAATTCGCACTTGCAGTGTCATCAAAGAAGGCTGTGTACGCTTTGGACTCGCCAAATGGCACAAATAATGGGATGTGAGAAGAATGTTTAAAGATTTTGATTTTGTAATTATTTTCTGTTTAAATGGCACGATAAGGAATTTTATCTTCTTTCATCATTGAATATAACATTTTGGGCGAAACTTTTGCAATACCAGCTTTGAATATGATGCAGGATCAACCACACAATCATTTCTACACGACGAAGTAATTTCTTACTTTGAAAGGAGCTCTATTAATAATAATTTTTACTTTTGGGTGGGATTGACTGGTTAACATTGAGTATTTGTCAGCAGGTTTAAATTTCAAAGATCATAATTTTTTTTTAGAATAATGGGTAAAATTGATTTTTTAAAGGCAGAAAATCTTTAAATGACAGATATAACAATAATTTTAAATAGACAACAATATAAAAGTTAATTAAGGAAGATGTGAAATAAAGTTACAACAATGTTAAAAGCAAACAAGAGATGCAAAACAAAATAAGATGCCCCCTCCTAAATACCTATGTCAATAATTATTGGTTGTAGCTCTAGAACTTGGATCGAAAGTACTTTCAATTCCGTTAAGATTTGCATTAGTTTATCTAAAATGTGCTTTCATATTTAAGAAAGAATGAATATGAAGGAAGTAAGTTTTAGAGAAATGGTTAATGCAATTGTTAATGGCAGTGAAAGTACTTTGGACTTGAAAATAGAATGAATATGAAAGGAGGACATATTAGAGAAATGACTAATGTAATTGTTAATGGTAGCGAAAGTATTTTAGACTCAAATTATCTTTATTGATATAGATTTTAGCATGTAGATTTAATTTATAGATTCACATAAATAATAATGTCAAACTCATTTTCCCACACACCTCTCTCTCCCTCTCCCCCTTCCTCTCTTTCTCCCTCCCTTTTCCTCTCCTTCTCTCTCTCATCCATTCTCCTTCCCTCTCCCTCCATGTTGTAAAAATTATCATTTTCTTTAAATTCTTATTTTTAGTTTTTAAGTCATAAAGTATTTTCTTAATAAATGCATACCTCACAAAGCTTTATTATTAGTTAACCAAAGTTTAAAATAATTGAAGGATCAATAGAGGAATTTTTTAAGCTTCAAAACTATTAAATTGATAATAGATCATATACTAAAATTTATTCAAGCCTCTCATTTACACAATACCCTCCATTCCTCCCTACCCTTTCCCCTAGTCCATAACCTTTCTCTCAACCCTTCTGCATTCTTCATTTATCTTGTCTAAATTATTATTAAATATTTAAATACTTTTAGAAGAACTAAATTTATAGATAGGTCATATAGTAGAACTTATTTTTAACTTCAAATATATATATATATGGTTTCTCCAAACCATTTATTTTAAATAGTAACTCTTCTAATATCTTAAAAAAGTACAATTGAGATACTCAACAAATAGACCTAAAAAAATCTAAAATCATTTAGCCTTCATCATATGGAAAAATTTCTTATATCAAAGGTTATCCTAAAAATTGACCTCAATCTCTCAAACTCAATCATCAAACTCAAAGGGCTTAAGTTTTTCTCAAATGTTTGTGAGGATATGTTAGAGTTAAAT